>JAWLRI010000229.1:3295506-3306454 GCA_034781795.1 Crypturellus tataupa
GCCGCCTCCGGGCCCTTCCCGCCTGTGGGAAGGGGGAGGCCGTCGGGTCCGTGGCGCGCGGGAGGCGCCGCGGTTTCCAGCAGCAGCGAGAACAGGGGAGGGCGGGAAGCGCCCGGGAGGCGTTTGGCACCGCGGGGTGCAGCGCAGCTCCGGCGCGGGGCTGCTCTGGGCACAAGCAGCGCGACCGCCGGTGCCGCCGCGCGGCCCCGCTCAGCACGGCGCGACACGGACGGCGCGGCCTGGCGTGACAGCCTGGCGCGAGGCACCCCGAGCCGAACGGAGCCGCTTCCGGGCGGCCCGGCTCGTCGCGACACGGCGTGAGCGGCGCAGCGGGGCTGCAGGGACATCAGGAGCCCCGCTAGGAAGGTCAGGGAGAGGAGGGCCCGTGGCCTGGAGCCCCTGCCCTGCTAGGGGGCAACCTGTCCTGTCCGCGGAGCCGCCGCTTGAACCAAAGCGGCTGAAAAACAAGGGCCAAACAAGCTCTGCCTGCCGAGGTGTCCCCTCTAGGGAGAGCAGGAGAACCAGGGAGATGCGGCCGTGTGTTTGGAAGCTGAGTCCAGGTGGATTCGCAGGTGTCTAATAAGGTGTCGAGCTGCCCTTGCTCTTCTGCACTTTCCCTTTTCATGGGGATTATTGGTGTTGCCCTTGAGAGCCCGTGCTGTTGGTCGGTGCATTCCAAGGGCCCTCCAGGCACACAGAGCTCGCAGCCTCGGTACGAAAGCCAGAAGGTTTTAGCTAGGGCTAAAATCTGCAGCGCAGTCCCTGCTGCAGCAGCGCTCCTGCCCGTCTGCTCTGCGCCTGGTCCGTGGGATATCAAATCCAGGGAATGACGCCCTGTCCCTCCGGGCTTATGGCACTCAGGGTGGTCCGTGCAGCAGTGCCTGGAGGCCCTTGGGGCTCCTCTCCCAGCACGGGGCTCTGCTGCTCCACAGTCACTTCTCCCCGAACTCCCACTCCCAAGCATGTATCACATCCCCATGGAAACCCAAGTGCTTATTTATTTTTCTCATTGCATTTTTTTTTTTAATAATTCCCCTTCCCCCCTTTGAGGGGGGATTATTCGAAGGAAGGAAGGAAGCCCAAGCTCGGATGTTTATTTGTTCTGTCCTGGCCGATGTTGCCTTGGTCTCGCTCCAGTGGCCGATAAACTGGCAGGGGAGCGGAGCGCGGAGCACGGCGGAGCCTGGGAAAGGCCAGGACCTGCTTCCTGCGCCCTGACGTCACCCCTGCGCTGCCACCGGCCCGGCCGGGGGCTGCGAGGAGCTCTGCTTCCACCACTGAGATTTTCCGCAGGCTCCCAGCAAGTTTCACCCGTTTTCCTCCTCTCTCCCAGTGCCCAAGGGCCCCTCAGTGCCCGGGCAGCTGCAAGGACATCGCCCAAACAAGGCAGCACGTGAGAACCTGCTCCAGCAAGGGGCGTGCGAGGGGCTGGTGCTTCCTGCTCGTCGGCAGCACGAGGCCCCTTGCCCTTTCCCTGGTCCCGGTAGCCTCCAGGCAGCTGCCCGTGCCGGGTGCCCGGCCGCTCGCCGCGGTGCCGCGGGCCCTGTGCTGGCTCCGGCCCCGGCGCTCCTTCCACAGGGTAATATATAGCTCTGCTGCTGCTAATTGGAGCGCTCTCCCCACGCTTCCTCCTCTCCATCCTCCTCCGCCCTTGGCTCCGCAGGGTCAATAACTGATCGGCATTAAAGCAGAGCCTGCGGGTTCCTGTGCGCCGCTGCCGGGGAGCCCGAGCAGGAGGAGGGGGCAGCGTCAGGAGGGTGAATCCCCCCCAGTCGCTGGGAATGGGGCCGAGGCCGCTGTGCCCCAGCCTCCCCCTGTCCCTTTTGCGGAGCCCCCCGGGTCCCTGTGTCCCGGCTCTCCCCACACCTCGGCCCCTGCTCTCTCTCCATCCCGCTCCATCCGTGAGCAGACAGCGCTATTGATTTTCCTAGGTCAGCAAAACCCCAGCGCAAGGCGAGGCCGGGAGCGGAGTGGGAGACGGGGGGGCAGGCAGTGAGGCAGGTCTCTGTCGGTGCTGCCTCCAGCTTCCCAGAACACCTGGGAACTTCTGGGATAATCCCACCTTCCCCGCAGCCCCAAGTGACCTTGGTAACAAGTGACAGTGAATGGGGAAGTCAGAGTGGGGTCCCCCCTCTCCGTGGGATCCCCCTCTGGACCCCCCTCTCTCCAAATGGATCCAGATTGATCCAGACGGCATTTCTCCCTGAGCCCATAAATTCCTCATGCCCCTTCCCACTGCAGCCCCCTGTGTCTCTCTGAGTTGTCCGCAGATACCACGGGTGCGAGAGGCTGCGTCCAACAGGAGGTGCCAGCAAGGTGGCAGCAGCAGTGTCTCTTCCTGCCTCTGCCTGGGGCTTCTCCCTCCTCTGTGCGGCCACCGCTCACATGGGAGCAGGGTCAGGCACTTGATCTGAGGAGCTGGCTCTGCCAGCCCCTCCTGAGGACCAAGGCGATCAGTGCAGAGGAGGGAATCCGGGGAATCCACCCCAACCTGCCTCCGAGCACCCACCTCAGCCCCAGGTTTGGAGCTGGACAAGCAGGTAGGGCTGCTAAGAGAAGATGGAAAGGAAGGAGGTTGTAAAGAGCCTGCGATAAAACTCGAGGCCTCGCAGGGACCTCCAGAGCCAACTGCCAGTCTATTCTCCCAGCCACGTTGGGCTGGAGGGAAAGGAGGGATTCATCGTAAAAAGGAGGATTTGCCTACGGAACCCAGCTCACCTGGAGGGTTTTAGGAACCCGTTGAACAAGACCCTGCCGGGGAGTCTGTGCAAACACTGGGACAGAGACGGAGCGGGCGAGCGGTCCCAGCGACCCTGGCACTGGGACGGACCCTGCTGCTCTGCTGCCCTCTGTGCGGGTCCTGGCACCGTTGGGACACGGCGGTGGCAGCAGCAGGGGTGTCCGCAGGCCCTGGGCAGAGCCTCTGCCTCCACAGAGAGGGGAAGCAAGCAAGGAAGGTCAGAAAAGGGTTTTGTGCCCGGCCCAAAAGCGCTTTGGCAAGAGGGCCTGAGCCTCCAGATAACCACTGTTATTTAATTTATTTTTTTTTCTAAATAAAAAAAAAGGAAGGAAGTTAATAAATAATGTAAAATGGAGAATGCATTAATGAAAGAGAGAGTGAGGGAGAGAGAGGAAAAGAGGAAGGGACAGGGCAGAGTGAGAGCGCAGGAGCGGAGAGAGATATTCCTGCCTTTATCGATTGGATATGATTACATTAGCCCTATCAAATATTCATACTACATTCCACAAGAGGTCATTGTGTGTGTTGTGCCAATTTAGCCCTGCCTCTGCGCAGGGAGCCGGCTCCGTCGGTGACGGGGCTGCTCGGGCTCGGCGACGGCGCGCGGGGCCCTCCGCATCCGCCTGGAGCCGGGTGCGCGGAGGCGACGCGGATGCGGAGCTGCTGCTGGCCCCAGGGAGGGTTCTGCGTGTTGGAGCAACTCTCCATTGATTTGGAAAAATCTATAAAAAGTCACGAGGAAGCTGTTGTTCCCATCCCTGCTGCCAGCGGGGGCCACCTCGGCAAGCGGCCGCACGCCCCTGGCTGGGTGTTTGGCACCGCTGGGGCAGGGCCTGCTGCTGTGAGGGGCATCAGGGAGCACCTGGGTCCTTGGACAGACCAACTGCTGCCAAAGCAGAGGCTTGGGGACATGCACACGCCAGCTCCCGGGCCTTGCTCCTGCCCCTCCTTAGCAAAGGTCTCTGCTGCGCGGACGGCAATCTCAGCGCTTGTGCGGCCATGAGTGGGGAGCGGGAGGAGGGCGCTCAGGAAGCTTCTCCCGTGATAACAGACAGATCAAACGATGCCCACAACTAGGAGTCTGTGTAACAGCCTTCTGCAGCTGGTTTCACCCCTATCCTGTCCAGGCACAGAGGGCTCCTGGCCTCCCGCGCCTGTTCCCAGCTTCGACAGAGGGAACCGGCTGCCCTGAACCCTCCTCGGCACCGGGGCAGGCTGGGGTCAGCGCGGGGCAGCCACAGAGCAGGGCCCTGGTGCGGCACCTCCTGCGCTGGGACCGCCCCAGAGCTTCCCTCCTCCCGACGCGGCTCCTTGCGGTGCCGGGCTGGCCTGGTGCTGCGCTGGGGAAGGGGCACCTTGGAGGCACCGGCACCTCCCATTGTCCCTTGTGGACACACGGGGGCCCTCGGCCTGTGCTTGGTGCGGCTGGGGATGGTGGATCCCAGGGATCCAAAAGAGGCTCCTGCCCGGGGACAAGCAGTGGCTCCACCTGAACCTATCTCAGGTGACTTTCAAGGACAACCTGCTGTGGTGGCTGCAGAGAGCTACCCAGGTGCCGTCCTTTGAGGGGCTGCATCCCGCTCTGTCCTCCGCAGGAGGCACTTCCCCGGCTCGTGCCTCAGTTTCCCCACGTGTGGTGCCCGGCTTTGCCCAACTGCTCCCATTTTCTTTCCCCACTCTTCACGGGGAGCCCCGACCTCCCGCTGCGCTGCCAGGGCCGGACTCCTGCCCTGCTCCCTGTCTGCGGTGCCACGTCCCCCCCGCCTCCGCCCCGTGCAGCTCCAGCCAGCGGTGCATTCTCTCCTTACATTAATAAAATTTTTACAGCACGGTGGCAGGAAATGCATTTTCAGTTCATCTGCTGCAGCTATTAGATTACCAGGAAATGGCTGTCTGGCGGGCGGCCAGGGCCGCTTAAAGGCCAGCGCCCACCCGGCCGCGGGCAGCGGGAGAAGGCGAGCGCCGTGCGGCCCTCCTGCGACCAGAGCATCCCCGCGCCCCCACGACGCCCCCGAGCAGGAGCCACCAACCAGGGCAGCCCCGTGCAGCAGGAGGAAGATGTTCTGGGTTGTTCCCGTACCAGGTTTGGGCATTGGATTGATAATTCCTACTACCTGATAGGACGCTGAAGCCCTCCACTCCAGGCGCTGCTTGCCTGCCAAATGAGAGCAGTTCAAAAGAGACCCCAACCCAAAGAACATCTCCGCCTTGACCCGCCATACATCCACCTCCATGCTACCTGTGCTGGTGGCCTGTGTCACAGAATCACAGAGTGGTTAAGGTTGGAAGGGACCTCTAGAGATCATCTAGTCCAAACCCCTGCTCCAGCAGGAACACCCAGAGCACGGGGCACAGGGTGGCATCCAGGCGGGTTTGAAGATCTCCAGAGAAGGAGACTCCACAGCCTCTCTGGGCAGCCTGTGCCAGGGCTCTGTCATCCTCACAGGAACAAAGTTCTTCCTCACATGGAGATGGAACTTCCTGTGTTTCAACTTCCCCCTCTGCTGAGGTTGTCCTCTGCTGAGGGCCCAAGAGAGGCCCAAGATGCAAGGATGAATCCGGGAGGGCACGTGCACCCAATGGGAAGGGCTCTGCGGTTGGGGTGCACCTCAGCAGCGAGGGTCTGCGCTGCCAGGCCAGTGGCGCAAGGAGAAGAGCACAGGAAGGAGTTAAATTTGTGTTGTCTTTAAAACAAGGCAGAGGGTATAGGCGTGCTGGCTATAAATACCTCCAGGGTAGCAGTGCTAATGAAGGTAGGGAATTACGAGCAGGTCCCAGCGAGATAAGGGCCTGCAGCAGTGACCCCGAGGCCCATGGGGAGGGATGGGTTTTTAGGCTAGATGTTGTTTTTAGGAATCCTCTTAGAGGTGACTGCGGCAAAATGCCACCTCCACTCCCTATGGGTGGGCAGCACTTCCTGCTGTCATCTTCGGAGACGGCCTGGCCCTCGGCTCCCTGAGGGGGTGAGTGGGGGGCTCTGCTGTCGCCGACCTGTTCCCCAGTGCCTGTGGCCAGGCTCTCAACACCAGGGCCACCAGCTTTGCACCTCCAAGCCAGGCCCCTGAGCAGGAGTTGGAAGTGCTGCAGACCAAAGCAAAGGTGCTGCCTGCGACTTCTGCCCTCGCGCGGTGGCAAAGTCTCGACCAGGTGGCTTGGTGGGTGCGCAAGCTGGGCAGCTTTGCCTTGGGCTCCAACCAGCCTCCTCTACCCTTCCAAGAGCAGCAGGTGATGCCTCCTTTTGTGGGGCTCGGGCAACATCTCGCTTCCCTGGGGCAGCCGGGAGACGGGGCTGAGGGCTACGAGGATGACAGAGAGAAGACCCGGGCAGAGGGAAACGAGGGACGGCCAAGGGCTGGGGGAAGAAGTGGACGAAGGCAGAGCGGAGCGCGCCAACGCAGGGAGAACGCAAGGTCTGAGCACTGCTGAGGTCTGTGAAAGTTTCACAGAAAAGAAACCCGGGTTTGTGTAGAGGGGAGCGACTATTTTTAGCAGTGGGTAGGATGTCAGCTCTGAAAATAGCTCGCTACCAGATCCTCATGAAATCCTCTCTCTTTGGCTCTCACCCGGAGTGAGTTTGGAGGAGGAGGATGGTTGTCACACCGGCAGCTGAGGAGCTCCTGACATTCACAATGACTCGCCTCTTTTTTTTTTTTTTTTTTCCCTCCCTCCGGTTTCTCCTATTCTTCCCCGGCTCCGCTTTACACGGAGCAGAGGAGTCACCAGCCAAAAAAGCGAGCGCGGGGGCGATGCTGCTTAGCTACGGCCAAATCTCAGGCAACATGTGACCACGTTGGCAATTTCATACCCAGCCTTTCTCCCCTGCACGCACAGACACCCAAGTTAAAGTGACACTGAAGCTGGGACTCACAGTGCTGCAAGCAAAGAAATGGGGAAAAGCTGCAAGTGGGGAGTGAATCTCACTCAGCTTGGGTTGGAGCGGGAAGGGCGTCACCAGGAGAGGAGCAGGTGCCTGGGAAGCACGATGCTGCTTCGGGCTTGGTGGGGAGCAGGAAGTGGAAGATCTGGCTGCATGGACCAGCTCCGCGCTGCGTCTGCACGCAGCTGAACGCACCCAGCTGTCCCTGTGAGTCCGATAGGGGTGAGGGCGCTCCGGAAAGTGCCAAGAGGGCAGGCGGTGACTGCTCCTGGAAAAGATTGGGATGGTAGAGAGGCATCATGAGGAGTGTGGGGCTTAAGAGGCAGGGAAAGAGCTGGTGGTACAGGAATGGGCACCTGGGCAAGAAAAAGTGACTGTCGTGGGAACAACAAGGGTTGAGCATGTCCTACAGAGGCAGCTTGAATGTCCCAAAGGTCAGGGCTGGCAAGAGGAACCAGATTGCATGGGCTTGCAGGGTGCTAAGGGACAGCAGAGTACATTAGGGACCTGGGTGTCACTGGGGGTTGTGAGAAGATGGGTTGGAGGGAACGTCCCTGTGAACTTGGTTCCCCAGTGGGTCTGGCAATGGGTGCTGGGTGTCTCGGTGAGCTGGAGTGGTGGGAAGATGCTGAGCACCAGAGAGCACCAGGACACCCTTGAGCTTCGGACCAGGTGCTCGCTGTGCCCATCGGGCACAGGGGAAATTGCTACCCCTGGCCATGCCAACGTGTGAGGGGTGCCCAGCTCAGCCCCTGGGTGCTTCTGTGTCCGCCTCACCCAGCCCCGGCACTTGCTGCTCTCCCCCGAGCGGCACCTCCCTCCTTGCCGCCGCCGTCCGCGCTGCGATGGAGCCATCTGCATCAGTGAGTCAGCAGGACCCACTTAACACGTTTTTTTTTTTTTTTTTTTTCCTCCAGCAGGATCTACTCCTCCGAGCAGAATGGGCTGCTTCTGGCAAACTCCATCAGTGTGTTACAATCTCCGCTCATTAAAGGGACGCATCCTGAGCTCCTTATTGATGTCTGATGCTGCCTGGCTCCATCTTCAGAGGAAAACTCACATTGCAGCCAATGACTACACCTTCACGCTCCCGCCGCGGGCTGGATATGGAGCTCAGGATCTGGCTCTCACGGCCGGTCGGGTTCAGCTCCAACTGCCATGAAGCTGCATCAGTGCAAAAGATGTCAGCACTGTTAGCAGGGTTTTACAGCAAAGCAGCAGAGGTCTTTGGGCCGGCATGTTTGCACACTGTTTTCTTTCCAGGGATGCTAGGGAAGATTCAAAAGGGCTGTTTTTTTTTTTTTTTTTGTTTATTTGTTTGTCTTCTGCCCACTTATCTCTGTTTGTAAGGCAAAGGAACGACATGATATAAATGGGAAATTATGTCTTTTCTTTCCCCCAGAACTGCTGTCTGTGCAGCTTGTGCCCGATGGGGTGGATGTACCTGGGCTTCTCTTTACCAAAGCGCGTGTGTGTGGGAGCCGACCACACTTCCCTTCCACCCTGGGAGAATCACAGTCTTTTAATAACTTCCCCAGCGCTTGCTGTTGCTTCTGAAAAGCTAGTGGCACTGTCTGGCTTCAAGTGGCTTTTACATAATACAGACTGTCAGGCTAGATGAACATCATGGTCCCTTCTGGCCCTAAAATCTGTGAATCTAAAAATTAGAAGGCACCAGCACCTCATTGATTCTGGCTGATTTAATCAAGGGAATCATATGTTCTCTTCATCCCCCTCCTCCTTTTTTTTTTTTTTTTTTTTTGTACTCCTGCATCATCTTTAAGCGAGGGTGAATTTTCCCTCCCCCTGTGCCCAAGCTTGGCTAATAGCATCAGAAAAGATCAGACATCTTCAGCCCTGCTCTGGGATATACTCCCCTCCGCCGCTGCTTCCGGACTGATTCACAGCGGTTAATTGTCAGGCTGTCTGCGAAGGCAGAATCAGAGATGCTTAGACCTGGAGGTGGACGGGCAGAGTGTCTAGGAAAGAGCGCCAGGCTCCCCTTGATATTTAGAGTGGGAATTTTTTAATTAAGGACTTCAGGCTCCAGATTTAGCTATTTTGTTTGTGTTTGTGTGCAGCTATGAAAGCACTTTTCTGAGGAGGGGAAGGACAACCTTTTTGTGATGTTGGGGATCTGCGGGAGAAGCAGAAAGGGAAAAGCAAGGGGAGATTATAAGTGGCTCTCTGGGATGGATAAGGACAAGGACACTCCCAGGGTGGATATCTGCAACGGGAGACGAAGGCTCTCAGGGCCTTAGTAGCAAGGGAGAAGTGTTCTCACAGAAATGTCCCTCGTTGTCCAAATCCTGGGTGATGTCAGCTGTCAGGAGAAGGGGCATGCTGGAAGCCACTAAAATCAGAGCAGAGAGTGGGGATCCTGGGAGCTGCTGCGCTCCCCATGGTTCAGGACTGCATCCTAAGGTGTTCCAGGGATGAAAAAGTGTCAGATTCAAACTGGAGGGAGCGGGGGAGCAAAACCAATCCAAAATGCCAGTTAACTGGAGCTGGGATCAGACTTGAGCTGGTTGTCACAGGTAGCATCTGCCACTCGTACCCGTTTCTCTGCATTCCCTTGGCCCTCCTTCCTTGGAGCACGAGGAGCGAAGCAACCTCAGTCTGAGCACAAAATGGGCTGTGATTGGGATGCAGCAAAGCAGTGCAGGGAGATCTGAATCACCGGTACCTCGCGGTGGGAGTGATGGATGTTGGCTGAGGGAAAGGGAAGACTTGCATGTGCTTTGGGGAGTCAGGTGCTCACAGCCAGCTGGCAGTAGCGACAAACTGGGCAACTGGCTCCTATCTGTGCCTTTAGGAAGAAGCCAGCTCAAAGCCATGTGCACTTGGGCGGAGAAGAGGAAGGGCTGATCTGGGCACAGAGAGGTGCTGAGTTTAGGCTGGTGCCTCTGAGCTGTGACCTAAGCTGAGAGATGCTCTCAGGAGCACCTTCCTCTGGGAGAAAGACCCTTCTTCCAAGGGGGAAGGTGGAGGGGCATCTCTGGGGGGTTCTGAAGATATTGAAATAGATAAAAAAAAATGCTTAGAAAGGCTCAGATGGAAAAAGTTGGTAAGAAGCTGGGTTGTTCCTTCCATGCTGACATGCTGCAGGAAGGGAATAGGGTCACAGGCTCCTGCTGGAGAGGACTCCAGTTCTGCCGATTGCAGGAACAGAGCCACAGAGGTCAGGGGGATCACACTGGTCACTGCCAGCAGAGCTGGTTCCATTGCCCTTATTCAGTCCCCTTCTGCTCCTTTCTCTGCTCCTGCCTGCTCTCATGCCCCCAGACCCCATGCTCCCCACTGCCCTGGCATGTTGGGTCCTCGCGACATCGGCAGCGAATGACAGGAATGCGAACGCCCACGCCAAGCGCAGCCTCGCGCAGCGGCCTGCCCCGGGGGAGCACCCGGAGGAAGGGGAAATGGAAATGGGGGCGGCTGAGGAGGCAGCGGGCGGCTCAGCAGGTTGGCAAGGCTCCGTGGAGCTTTTCTGCAGCGCGTTTCAGGCTGCGAGCAGAAAGGGGCTGCAGGCTGTTCCCAGGTGGAGAGCTGCTCGACCGGGGTGTCGAGGGCTTGATGGCTGCAGTGTGACTTCTCAGAGACGGCTCTCCACCTCCCCCTGCTCCCCCTGCTGCTAACGGTGCTTGGATCACCCAACAAATGCTATGGGAAAGAATGGGCTGCTCCAGCTCTGGAAGGGCTGAGAGGAGTGAGGTGAGCATGGAAGCTCCCGCAGGGGCCAGAGCTGACACCCAGTGTCAGGACAGAGCTCCTGTGTTTTTGGCGTTACTCATCGAGGTCCCACTTTGTTTAAAAAAAGGCTGAGAAAGCAGCACCAGGAGAGAGTACAATTCCAGCATTGCACCGAGCACGGGAAATTTGGGTTTGGATGGTCTAAATGCTGTCCTAGCCTTGAGCCTGGGGTTCCTGGGAGGACAGGGAGGTGTGGATTAGTCCTGTGTGTGCATTGCAAATGGGTGAGCTCCACACAGAAAAGCCCCTTTCTTGCCTCTCTGCTCCAAGCATCTGCTATGGGACGCCCAAGGTTTCCAATATTAGTTTGGACTTTTGGATTATTATAAAATGCAGATGACACCCAGGGTCCCACAGACATTTCCTCAGATCCCCTATGAAAAGGCCAGCAGGGCAGAGGTGTGAGGTGGCAGGAGATGCCTATACCCCCATGCAGCGGGAACGTGAAGCTACTTGCCCAAGGTGACAGAGCGAGTTGACAGTGGATACCAGACCTAGGCTTTGCAGCCAAACCCGCTGCTCTTGTGCCACTTTTGCGCGCGGTGACAGACAGACCCGACCCCACCCGCACCGACGGGATG
>JAWLRI010000229.1:3307166-3353838 GCA_034781795.1 Crypturellus tataupa
GGGTCGGGGACGCGCCCCGTGGGCTGAGGGCGCCCAGGGGGGGATGCATCCAGGCTGCACGTGGGCTGCGGGTGGAGGCGAGGCGCGCGGGGGCTGTGCGGACAGCGGGGCTGGAGGGACCCGGGCTGGGTGCGATCCCGGCCATGTGAGGGCTGTGCGCGCAGCGCGCAGTGGGGCTGAGAGCTGGACCTGGATCTGAGCAACGTGCTGTGAGAGCGATGAGGCAGGGACCGTAAGTGCACAGGGGCTGCCTGGTCCGGCTCCTGCCACGAGTCACGGGTGGGCTGCACGTGCGCCAGGGCTGGGGATTCTGGACGCACAGGGGCTGGGTGCGCAGCGGGGCTGGGGGCTGCCGAGGCTGGAGTGCATGGAAAGCTGTGAGATCAGGACCACGCGTGGGGCTGCGTGCACAGCGGGGCTGCAGGATCAGGCTTCCCCTGCAGTCCCCTCTCGTGGACACGGGTCCTCCGCGACCGGCAGTGCAGCCGGGGGAGGAACGGGGACTGCTCCAGACTCCAGCAGCTGGGGAGAGAGGGGCAGGGTCTCTCCGAGGGGATCGCATGGGAAAAGCCCTTTTCTCCCGCCCGGGCACTGGCTGAAGCCCTCTCCTGTCTTGCAGCCGCCTCCAGAGCTGAACGTGCCTGTAAATCATTTGCTTTTATGATCCCTCCCCTGGCCCATTATCACACGAACTTTATATGTTTGGGGCTGCCGGTGGCCATAAAGCTCGCCCAGCTCCCGAGGCTGGCATCCCTGCCTTGCCGAGGGTGTGAGGAGGAGGAGGCGGCTGGGGACACATGGCCCAGTCCCCCCGGACGGGTCCCAGCAGTGACTTGTCCAGGTAGGCAGGGAGGGAACAGCCAGTGGCGCGGCCACCCGCGCCTTGAGGACAGAGGGACGGACAGACCGCTGGAGGGCGGCCGGGGAAAGGGACAGGGCTCGGGCTCGCTTGCAGGGAGCAGAGGGAAGGCACGGGTGCAGCGAGGAGCACTGGCAGAGCCAGCCCCATCCTGGCCCCATCCCCTGCACAGGGAGCCCTCTACCCATGCTTGCTGTTGTCGCTTCCATGCATTTTCATCCACAGACAGCTCTGGTCATTCAGTCCCTCTTCTCTCTCATCTTGCTGAGCTGGTTGGGTGCTTGGTGGATACTCCAGCTTCTGATGACCACACCAGCTAACATCCCTTCAGGTCCCAGAAGGGCATCTTTGCACCCTGCCTAGTCTGGATTGGAGTCTGAGCCATGTGTCTGTGGATCATGCATTCAGGACCATGAAGACCCTGCCTTGGTCCAGGGGTCCTCTGCAGTGGGCTTTCCCACCCGGGATGCTGGGTCCAACCTAGGTCTCAGATTCTAAGTGTGCATGTTGCAACACACTGCATGGCCTGATTCCCAGTTCCTCTCCCTAAGACCTTATTCCTGCTTCCAACATCCCAGGTCCCATTCTTACTGCCAAAGTATTACTTACTGCCTGAGATCTCACAGGTCTCCCTCTGTCTCCTGAGCTCCTTGTCCCAGGCTTGCACAGAGTATGGGATCTGCCCTTTGGGTGCTCTTTACCTCCCAATTCTACTGTTCCCATTGCAGTGGTACCCTCTGCTGTCCAGGTCTCTCCCTTTGGGTCCTAGCTCCACATGGGAGCTTTTCCAGAGCCCCGAGCCTCATTGTCTGAGTCCAAACACAGCTCAGAGGGGAGAAATACCCAGATGTGAGGAGTTCCTACCACGCTGGGTGTAAATCAGCATCATCCCCTAGAACTGACAGATGGGATAAATGGGACTGAGTTTGCTTCCTGGATTTCTGTCCTGCAGGTGTATCTTGTATCTCTCCAGGGGTCCAGACAGCTTTGTTCCACCAGTCTACTGTAGTAACAGCTTTCCATATGTGGGGCTCTGTCTGCAGATAACCGCTGACAGGAGGATGTGCTGGATCTGTGGCCCATTCCCATCCTGGCAATGTTCTCACAGAAGCTTGTTTTGGGCATCTGTGCCTTCATGGTTCTCCTTGCTTTTTCTGTTAAATAGTTTCCCAAGCCAGTCATGGGCACACTGGGAGATCAACCTTTTAATTGTCTGTATCTTCTTGAATGGGATAAGCATCTGTCTTGAGATCACCCAGAGGGGAAGGCAGACGGGCCCCATGCAAGGAAAATTCAAACATAATCAGATCCATTGCCTTTTCTTTCTGGAGAGGGGGATGGGACAGGCCAGCTCTTACTTTAACAGTCAAAAGAAGTTGCCTTTGCTTTACTCTGCTCTTCAAGGTCAGCCTAGCTAATGAAAATCAATCTTCCCTCTGCCTCTCTCTGCTGCATGAGCAGATTCTACCTGCGGGCCCTTACCTACTGGAAAGCTGCTGCCGGCTGGCTACCTGGCCTGCTGACCACGGGTAATGCTAGTGTGGACCTCCCTATTGAAACAGATCCTTCCGGTGGGCCTGGGCGCTGTGACGGTAGCTACATCACTTATGGATCCCACGTTTGACCTGTTGAAGGAGGAAGGCTTTGTCCTGAGAGAGTTGGCTGTCCACAAAATCCACATACCCCATATTGAAGTCAGGGTTTGACATGCTGGGGGGAAACTCTTCCCTGCTACATGGCTGGTGTCTGGCATGAAACAAGTGGTTTCTACTTGCTGTGTGCTTCTGTGCTGCTAGGCTTAGCTTCACCTTGCATGTACCTCTCCCCTCTTCCCTCGTAAGGACTAAGATCTCTCTGGGTCCTGCCATGGAAATGGGACTCAGTGACGGAGATCTGTGGGCTTGGCCTATCCCTGGTCAAACACACGTTGTATTAGGTGCAGCTAGTTTCTGATGCTACCTGAAGTTAAATGTGTGCTCGGTTTACCTCCTTCCTGGTGCCCCTGAAATCCAGCCACTGTCCAATGACCGTGTGGCACCAGGGCACCCTCCTGTGTTGGGGGAGATGCTGTTCTTGACCCTGTTGCTGAGCTCTGCATAAGTCACAGCTTTAAGTTTCCCTTCCTCTAGGAAAGGCTGGCACTGCCTGTGAGGGAGGAGAGAGGATGGTCAGGCAGCTCCCGCCAGTGCTTGAAAGAAGATAGGAAGGACTTCTGTGGAGGGACGTGGAAAACTCAACAGCACAAGGAGATACTGTGTCCACCTGTTTGAGGGACAGATCTTATGGACCTTGTCATTTGGAAATGTCCCGCCTAAGTCTTCTCAGGCTGAGAAGTACCTTGAATACGTGAAATAACTAATCCTGTTGCCTGCTTGGAGTAGCTCTCCAGTCAGCCATCACCTCCTGATGTGCATGGATGGATCAAATAGTAACACCAATGCTTTCTCTGTCTTCCTGCCCTGTCCTTTAGGATTTTTAGATGTGCCCTGATGCTGCAGAGTCTCCTTTCTCCTGGCAATGCAGCTCTCTTCCAGCGCCGCCGAACTCAGTTGTGACGAGACGATGGACCCGCCCGCTGAGGATTTCCAACAGGTCCTGTCCATCGACCAAATCCGCTCCATCCGTGCCAGCAACAACTACGTGGAGAGACCGTCTGCTTGCTTCCAGCAAGCTCACTCCAACCCGTCGCTGTCACAGGCACCGTACAAGCAAGAGTGGTCTCAGGACCGCCTGCTGTCTTCCACCTTCCAGGACCTGCACCGCAGCCACAGCCAACAGCACCAGATGCCGCCTTTGCAGCAACACATGAGCCATTCCAGCACGGCCAGCTCCGTGTCCCAAAGCACCACAGCCTCAGAGCAGCGGCTCCTCAGCAGCCTCACGCCTTCCCACTCCGGACACTCGCTCATCCGGACACAGCCCAGGGCCGGCGAGCTGAAGGCAGAGGAGTCGCCGCTGAAGGGGGCGGCGGAGAAGCCGGCCCTGCACGCGGGGCACCTCTTAGTTTGCGAGGAGTGCGGGCGGTGCAAGTGCGCCCGCTGCACGGCTGCCCGCAGCCTGCCCTCCTGCTGGCTCTGCAACCAGCGCTGCCTCTGCTCCCCCGAGAGCCTCCTCGACTACGGGACTTGCCTCTGCTGTGTCAAGGGCCTCTTCTACCACTGCTCAACGGACGACGAGGACACCTGTGCGGACGACCCCTGCTCCTGCGGGCCGGGATCGTGCTGCGCCCGCTGGGCCGCCATGAGCTTCCTCTCTCTCCTCATGCCCTGCCTCTGCTGCTACTTTCCCACCCTGGGGTGCCTCAAACTTTGCCAGCGGGGTTACGACAGCCTGAAACGTCCCGGCTGCCGCTGCCAGAACCACACCAACACAGTCTGCAGGAAAATCTCCACCTCCAGTGGCACACCCTTCCCCAAGACGCTGGATAAGCCAGTATGACCTTCCTGGGGAGGAGAAGCAGGCTTTACTTCTCTTCCTCCTCCTTTCCCTTCCTTCCCTCCGCTCCTTCGTCTCCCTCTGTCCCCCTGCTCTGCAACTCTCCCCCCTGCCTACCGCCACCGTCCCGGGAATGGGACAAGTGAACTGTGCGTCCCTCGGCGTCCCGGGAGCACGACCGCTGCTTGGAGGCGAGGAGAGCGCACTGCTGCGCCCGAGCGGGCGGCGCGCGGGAGGTGCTGGATTTGCACATGCCGACGAGGGACTGTGATGGGCAGAGCGAGCCGTGGATGCATCCTCCGGCTGGGGCTGTGTGGGGAAGGGCCTTCTCGAGGGAGGAGGACACACCTCAGGACTCTGACCTCAGAAGGCCTTAGAAGCTCTCAGTGTTCTCCAGCATGGCCCAGGCCTTGCTGGAAAGGGGAAGAGGTGGGTTCATGCATCCCCACATGAGAGTACTCTGGAACTGGAACATGGTTTTCCTCTTTTCTTTGGCACTTTTCATGGGTGGCCTCTCTGAGAGTCTCCTCTCCCACTGTGGTAGGTTTGCTTTCCCAAAGGGATTGGGATGCTGCAGGATCCTGCTGAATGGCAGGTGGAAGTCACTGGGAGAAGCAAGTGAGCTTCAAAATGAAGTGGCTTTTTATTGTTTTCCATCTCAAAGAGAAAGATAAGGTGTGGAAAGCTTTAGAAATCTTCTGGCATGGGCAGGGGGTGGTACTGGAGTCAGCCTGGCTGCAGCAAGGGAAGGTCCTCCCTGGGAATTGGCTGAGCACAAAAATCTGCTTTGAAATTGTCATTCAATTCTTAATGCCTTGAGGTTCGGTGCTAAAGGGGTGGGTTCAAGGAGCTCTCACTGGGGCACTGTTGCATCCCGCTCAGCTGAGAAGCTGAATTCCATCCCAGAACGACCGCTGCAGGCCCTCCCTGGCAGCCCCATGGCCAAGCCCCAAGAGCAGAGCAGGTTGCGGTTCTTGTCTTCCCTTCCAGGACCAGATGAGGTACACCAAGGGGGCAGGAATAGGGCTTAGTGCTGCCATTCTGTTCTCCAAATCTGTAAAGACCTTCTGCTGATTTGGTACCTTCTACCAGCACTGAATTCACTTTACAAAATCCAAGCTGAACTGTCAGCAGCTGATCCTCACAGTGCTCTCCTTGTCCTTTGGCAGAGATCCTGGGATGTTCCCCGCTGGGAACTTCTGAGACTCCTGCTTTTGGCTGGGGAGAGGTAGAAAGGGCTCTCTAACAGATGTGAGGCTGACCTTCCCTCCCCACAGAGGGTCCCTGTGAGTCCTCACCTAGCCTTGGCCCTTTGGCATGTCACAGCAACACCAGTGTCCCGCCAGCTGGCGAGCCTTGCTGGCATTGCTGAGAGGATTCTGCAAGGTGGCCACCGGCTGCAAATTGGAGATGGGCCTGAACCAACCCCTCAGGCTGGGCCATCTGCAGACCAGAAGGAAACCTGAATCTGGGTCACTGCTTTGTGCTTTACTTGCTGTGACTCTAATAAGCCAAACCTAGTCACTGCAGTTGAGGGAGCTCCTCTTGGAGCTGGACCCAGCCCCATCGCTGCCCATGGAGATGTGATGCCACCACTCAGCTCTGAGCCCTGGTGACTTCAGCCAGGCTGATTTTCTAGTGCTTGGCCCTGCCTGCCTTGCCTTCCTCTGAGATGTTTGAGTACAGACGTGTGTGTGGACGGAAGTGAATGGCTCCCCTGGAAAAACTTATGCAACGTGTCCCTTGGCTTCTTCCACATCCCTGCCATCCAAGGCCTGTCCATTGCAGTCACTCAGCCACCTCTTTATGTAGAATTCTGTGGATCTATTTTTGTATATATAAATATAAGTTAGGATGGCTATGACTATTACTAATAATATTCGTGATACTGCTGTGAATGGTGCCAGATGGGAGGTTCAGCCTCCTGGTACACGTGCACATGCCAGATGATGATTTCCCAGTCTGTTTATTGCTAATCCTAAACCTTTAGTTCCTGGGTAGTCAGGAGAAGGAGAAAGGGAAGCTTTATAGATCCTCTTAGTGGGGTTTTGTTTGGCAGACAGTGGGTAGGATCCATGAGTTAGGCACTCATGCTGGGATGTCTCTTTCTTAGCATTTCTTATCTAGAAATCCACAAGTTAGGAGTGGTCTGAAACTCCTGCAGAGAAAGCCGGTTCAGAGTGTGGTATATTCCATCTAAAAGTACCAAAGGTGAATAATCTTCTGAGAGTGTCTCCCTTGGCAATAAGGGATCCAAACGTTGACAACTTAGTTCCCTGAGGAAGGGGGGGTGAAGCCCATCCCTAGTGCTGCGCTTGTGTCTGCAGCGTTACTCACACAACTGAAGTCCTGACACCAAGTTCACCTAGGGCCTGAGAGTGGGTCTTGAAAGCTACTTTCTCTGACCAAAGAGAGAGAAACCGTTTCCGTAAGTTGTGGAGAATTCAGGTGAACATGTTTTGGCATTAAGGAGGCAGAGGCCCATGCTTGTGAGGTTTCTAAGTCCTCTGAGGCTAGTTCTGAAAACATTTGGGTTTTAAGGCTCAGAGCATTTTGTCTAGTTATAAACGTGTGTACCCCCATAAGATCTGCTCCTGTATCTGTGGCATCAGTTACAGAATACCCTTCAAGCATATTAATCCCAGTAATTGTTTGGCTTCCTGCTTCCAAGTGATATGTTGAGCAGAGGCTTCCACCAAGACACATCCTTCCTTTCAAATACCCAGTTCACTTTTCTACTGGTGCTAATTAAACTCCTTCTTCCGCACACAAAGTTTTTTAGGGGGAAATATTCCTTTTTTTCATTGAAGATTTGAGGAACTAGTTTATTTCAATGAGAATGTGAAATGGATCATTGAAACTTTTTAAAGAAAACTAATGAACAGAATTTTCCAACATGTTCTACTTTGATTTTTTTTCCTCCCATCTAAATGAATCCTACTTGTAAATTTAGTTACCACCTCTGTATCTTTGCAATCCGTTGCTTCCTCTCCTGATGGTGGAATGACTCAACATATGAAGCTTCATCATTTTCACAGCCTCCTAAAAGTCATGCACATACAGGGTGACCTCCCCCAAGTGCTGGAGCTGTAGGATGAGAACATCACTCTCCACATGTCAGATCCATAGAGCAAGTTTTGCACCATGAAGTATAATCCTGCACTACTGTTGCAGCATATTTGCCTTCAGTGACTGGCCTGTCAAAAC
Organism: Crypturellus tataupa; assembly: GCA_034781795.1. NCBI lineage: Eukaryota > Metazoa > Chordata > Aves > Tinamiformes > Tinamidae > Crypturellus > Crypturellus tataupa. Next base: position 3,314,668 of record JAWLRI010000229.1, read on the forward strand.
CCTTCTATCTCATAGGCTTTTCTATCTGGGTCAGTGCAAAAGACCCATTTCTAATAGCAAATCATGCCATAGCCTAGGTGCAGGGCTGAGGAGTTTGGCCAGGCCTCTTGAATACCTCATCTTAAAGAAGTGGCAAATGGATATGGTATGATTTTTTTTTAACATGGAACACACAGAAGGAAACTAGAACAGGAGAGAGCTCCTGATCAGCATGGAGTTGTTCACTGCTGGGCTTTGGTTTGAAAGTGTTGAGGGTAAAAGGCAGAGCTCTGCCCAGACCTTGTTGTTGCAAGGGCTAGAGCAGGTTAGAGCCATCTGGTCCATGCCCTGTTCATGTGGCTTCATATAGCACTATTGCTCCCCAGGTTCCTTCTGGTTCAGCAGAAAAGGCAGATCCTCCTTGCTCCCTCCCCGTTGATGTCTGCCAGATAGTTTGGCTTCCCTTTAGATAGGACTCTAATTTTGGTTGGAGTTATGAGCCCCTTTGGTGCCCCACCCTGCAGTGAGTCAGATGGCATCTGCTCCAGATGTTTGTTTGCAGCTGCTTGTGCTGGCAGTTTGGGTTTATCTCTGTCCCAACATGTTTTGTTTTTGGAGAGTCACATGCCAAGTTCTCTGTTTTCTTTGTGCCACCGGTGACTAGGACAGATCCCCTTTGCTGGAGGAGACATCTCGGTTTTGTTTGCCTGTGCTGGTCATGGGCTCCTGTGCCAGGAAGCATGAGAGGATTTAGGGCAAATGCGGGAACAGAGAGACTTTGGTGCCAAAGGAGAACGAAACAGGGCAGGAGTTACAGAGCAGGTCCTGAATTCCCCTTGCTCTTCTCCTCATGCAGGAGCCTGTTCCTTTCTTCCCAGCAGATCTCCAGGCAAGACCTGGAGGGCAAGACATGTAAGAGGCGTGCAGCCCTATCCACACAAGAGCTCCTGCTGGCTCCTGCCTCGTGTCAGGTCTTCCCTTGGCACCAGTTCTCTCCTTCCCTTTGGGCAAATGTGTGATCGGTGCCAGCCCTGGCTAAGAGGGAGCACTGGGGACCGAGCTGGAGCCTCTCTCCCATCCCAACACTCCCTGCACTCCCGGTGGAAAGGCAGAAGGTGTGTTTGGTGTCCTTGAGTTGCTGCTAGGGCTGTCTCCTCTCCCTGAAATCCTTGGTGCCTTGCATCGAAGCACCCCATTCCATCAATCCTATCCAAGTACCTCAGAGAGTAGCTGGCTGGTTTTTTTTTTTTTTTTTTTGGTGGGAGGCGGAGGGGGCAGCACAGTAGGAAAGGGAAGGTCCTTGGGATTTTACTTCTCATAAAATTCCATTGAGTTGACTCTTGCTCATCTCCATATGTGACCTCAGAGACCTAAGAGGAATTATCATTGACCAAAATATGCAGAAAATAACAGTTTGTGAGGAGCTGCTTAAGTGCAATAGAGATGGATGAGTGAAGAGGTGAGAGGAACTGCTGCAGGGTTTATATGAGTAGAAGTAAAAAAGGGGGAGCACACCATGCCCCAAAACTTACGCTGTCAGCACCCACTTTGTTAGTTTGTTCTCTGTCTCTGGCCCTTGACTATTTCCCAGCTGGATAACCCTGGGAAGATGAGGAGGTCTGCAGACACTGGAAGTTTTGAACTTTTCCTGGTCAGCAGGTGAAGAAAGTTGAGAAGCCATGTACCCACACCTCATCTGAAAGTCCGTCCTCAACCTTTAATTGCATCCAGTTCAGGCTTGCCTTCTTCAACGAGCATATGGAGCCTCTTCCTGCTGGATACTCACATGCAGTTGGAGAATGTTGGTTGGGATCTGTTCCACGTGGGCAGAATCAGAGCTGTAATCTCCGTCTGGCTCAGTCTGCTGTGGGATATTTCTCAGTAAACACTGAGATGTCTTGCAAACTGCTTCTCCTTTTAGTAACTGCTCTTTGCTCCCAAACTGTAGGTTTGGAGCTTGCTCAGGTGAGATTTTTTTTTTGTTCTACTTGGGGTAAAAGTCACAGCAGAATCCACTTAGGGCATTAGCCAGAGAGTCTGAAAGGTTCCCTTGCAAAGGGGCTGGAGACAGGAGGGATGCTGGCTGGAAAATGCCTCCTTGTGGTACATGTGGGATGAGTCATGTGCCAAGCAAAGGGAGGCAGAATCAGTGCGCAGATGCCCAGGGTGTGAGGACAGAGGCCTGGCTCTCTGTCCTGCTGCATTAAGGGGACACTTCATGGCTTCCGTGGGGACCAAACCCTCTCTGGGGAGAGGGCCTGCCCTTTGGAAGAGGAGGTTTCTCCCATTTTTGTCTGTCCCATCTATCGCAGCAGCCAATGAGTGCATGGTCATTCCAGGACCTGGCACAGCCAGCCCGCTCCTTCCCCGTGCTGCTCTGCTCCAGAGGAGTCCCTTTCCCCCCAACCCTCTCGTTCATCCGTGCCCGTCTTTTGCTCAGCGATTCCCTCAGGCCTTTGTGATACTCTGGACTGGCAGGGGCTGCTGCAGCCTCCTGCCTCCCCAGGTGTCCTTAGCACAAAGTTCTCCTTAGAAGATGGATCCCCTTGGCTTCAAAGGAGAGTCTCATACCAAGAACCGAAGCATCTAATTCTCCATTCAATTGGTACAACGGCATTCTGTACAGTGTATAAAGAGGTCCCTCCCCCAGCTGTCTTTATTTTGGTTCCTTTCTAAAAGGTATAATACATGTTTATAACCTGATGGCTGTTTTTTGACAATACTCTTATAACTTTTAAGGGGAAATACAAAACAAAACAAAAAAAGAAAAAAAAATCAAAAAAGCAAAGTATTTATTTGAAAAGTTTATTTTAAAGATAAGAAAAAAATAACCTATTTATTTTAGTGCACCCTCTTCTGTTTGTTTTTCTTCTCTTGCAAAGCTAATAACTGTTACTGAACCACTGCTGAAATGAAAGAAGTAATTCTATGAGTGGCTTCACAAGCCCACTTAGAGCAACTATTCAATAAAAATATATATTAATTTTGAATGGTCTCATTCTTGTCTTCATGGAGAGCAGCAGCCAGGTGATGGCCAGCCCAGCGCATGACTCAGACTCTCGCTTTGGCAGGCTCGTTCTGGCTGATGTGGAGCTGGCGTTGAAGGGGCAGTGCTGGTGGCTGGCCTTAACGCTGGCGTTGAGTGCGTGTTGGGGTGGTTGCTTTTTAACTCTTTGAGGTGCCCGCTGGTTCCCCTGTGCTCATGCTTAAGGAAAACCTGAAAAAATTCACTGAGAACTTTAATGCTGCAGCTGGACCAAATCCTTGAGGCAGGATACGTCTTCCTTAGCAATGGACAGACTAAAAATAGGGAGAAAGGGAGGTTATAAATCCCTATGATTTGTGGGGTTCTGTTGCCCTACAGATATTCCTACACCTGCCTGGGGCCTTTTTTTGCTTTTGGTAGAGATGGGGTGATGCTACAGAGCAACTGATATCTTCTGCAGGGGGAACTGCTGTTTGGACACAGCTATCTCTGTCCACCAGCTGCAAAATGCACCTCAGTTACATGTTTAACATCTCAGAGATCAGTCTTGGCCATAGAACCAGAAGGTGCCATACCAGAGACTGCAGTATCTGGTTTGCTCTCCTTGCTTGTTACAGGGCAAAGTAGCCCCCACTTCTGCATGCACAAAGCCCAGTAACTTCTTCTTGCTTCTAGAGTATCTTTTGTTATAGACCAGTCCACAGCACCCCTCTCAACCTTGCTCAAGGCAAACATTATTCATGTATCTCACCAAAAAAGCCTTTTCTCAGCTGCTCTATTGGTTTTGGAGCCCTCTTTTCACCCTCTCTGGCCTTGGAGCATCCTTTCCAAAATACACGCCCATGCCTCAGCTGCAGCACTCAGGATCTGTCTCATAGTTGTGCAGTGCATATGTGAATCCAATCCCTACTGTGACTCATTATCTCTCGCTTTGGAAACAAAGAATTACTTTAGACCACTTGTCACCCATTGGGTCTTTTCAGTGCCAAAGTTCCTTTTTTTCCCAGACACATGACCTTCTTTTAACCATATTATTACTCTATTTATTTATATAACACCCCCTTCCCAAACCTACTCCATTATCCTCAGTTTGTGCCACCAGTCTTACTGGCATCTACAGATATTTATCAGCTGTGATTCTGTAGGTGGATGCTGAAGGAAAGCTCAGGAGCTGAACTGTAATGTGTGAGCTGAGCAGGTAAGCACAGGTAGGAATTGGTAAAATAGGAAAGATGGGTCAAGTCACCTGGACTTTACTGGGATGCAAAAAGTGACGATTTGAAAAAATAGCAATAATTTCTGAATACCCTCCTTTTTTTTGTGTGTAGAGAAAGTCATAATAATTCTTGGAATCACAACAAGGCTCAGTGATTGGTTTTTTTCCTAGGGATGCGGTGGTTTTTTGTTGCCTTTTTTTTTTTCCCAAACTGCATTCTTTGGTGTTTGTCTCCTCATGAAGGAGCAGTAGAAACAGCGAGAGTTGGTGCATGCTGTGACACACACTGCTGTACACGAGGCCTGTACGCGGCCACACTGAGTCACACACCTGCACCACTTGGACAGGCAGGTCCATCTTGTTGGTTTAGCCCTGAATAAAAAGTCACAAACGTGACCAAATGATACTCAAATCTGAAATGTGTATTGTGCAGCCAGCTCAGGTGTTTGTACCATACTGTCCCAGAGTTGGCCTGGGTGCAAGAAGTTCACCTCCACCTGTCCTCTGCACAGGATGCTCTCAGAATCCAAGCTGTTCTTCCAGGAGTGGCTTCCAACACTCATTGAAATCTTCTCTTGCCCTCAGTAGGAGCAGAGTTAGGTGAAGCTCAATTTCCCCCTAGGATATGTAGTGCGGACACAACACCCTGCCTGTGCTGGTAAGCCACAAGATGGGAGCAACCCTCCCCATGTTGGGAAAGGTGCCTGCTGTGCTCCAGGAGCAAGGGTAGGTGTTTGCAGGGAAGAGGGTGGCTGTCTAGACAGCGGAAAGAAACAAGCCCTCTTAAGGACTCATTCATCTCTTCCTAAGATGGCTAAATAGGTCAGATGACTCATGCCCTGAAAGTGCCTATTTCTCTGCACTGACTACAAAGCGGGGAAGGAGCTCTCAGCTGCTCTCTGCACTGAAGATGTCTGAAGTTAGCAGATCTGAACCTCACTGCTGCGGTGGTTTCGGCTGGTCAGCAAGGGAAATTGGCCTAGCCCATGGATTGAAAGCCCTGCTGGTGATTTCATCAGGGACCGTGATCATGTGGCTAAGGAATATTTAAAAGATAGCTGGTCTTTTACCTGCAGTGAAGGTGGTAATTATATAGGAACCTGGGAATATAGGGCAGTTGGAAGGCCAAACCAGGGTCCATAAGGCCTCTGGAGAAGGAGTTTAGCCTGGTTTACAGAGTGCGTTCTCCTCAAACACAAATATTTATAGCTCCACTGCAGTCATTCTTCACATGGGGTTTAGGGCAGCTTGTTGCTTTGCAGATCTCTGATCGCTGTTCTAAGAGAAGCACCCACTGAAGCTGCTTCTAACATCTGCTTTGCTTACTGCTGTTCAGAGCTGACCAGACAAGCTTGGGAATTGGGGCTCTGGAGGAATTATGGGCATGGGATTCACCTAGGCTGTAAGGGAGCAGGTGGGAGGGCATGGGAAACTGAGGAGAAACAAATCTTTGCAGTAGCTCATAAGAGAAATGGCAGCAACAAAAGGTTCCTTTGTGTTGTGACTGCAGCCTTGGGGACTTGCTCCTTATAGGCAACTAGCAAGTGGGTCTCTGTGACTCCTGATGATGACAATGTGCTGTGATCATTTTGCAATGTGGGCAGTTTCTCTGAAAACATCAAGAAAACCCTGCAGTTCATGACACAGTCCTAATATTACAAATCCAAGCTTTGGCCCTGCAAAATATCATGAGTTTGGCTTAAAAATCAAGATGCAGCTCACAGCAGATTCTTGTTGTTCCGTTGCTGCTTTTGGCAGCTGCCTGAGTCATGCTCACAAGTCTCTTTTGCCAGACACCGGGGCTAGCAGCTTCACTGAAATAATTAAATGAGCACTGCGAATCTCATGTGAGCCCGGGAGCAGGAGGCATAAACTGCCCCCGACATCACAGCCTGGAGATCAGAAATGACAGTGGATGTCCCAGAATTTATTTCAAAGAGTCCAGAAAACTGCCATGCCCAGAAAGACTCGTAAGCTGTGACCAAAGCACCGAGAGCCACCTCCTCACTCACCCCAGCGGATTATACGGTTGGCAGTGTTTCCCAATGGGCAGTGCAATGTGCTGCATTTAGGAGGTCTGTCTTCCTATTTTAGTTCAGTGATGTACTCTTTCTCCTGGACGCCTTACTCATTTCTCATCGCTTGTCCTTGACAGCTGCTGACTGTGAATGAGCTGATGCACCTAGTTGCAAGGGCTGCTGATGTTCCTGAGACTACTACTACTACTGTGCTCTTGCAGGCAGAGCCAGCAGCATCTCAGCCTCTGCCTCTGTGGCCAGTTGTATTTTAAACTGCTCCATGGGTGCCTGAAGAAGTGACACATTCTCCTGGCAGGTGAACTTCTCACCTGAAGCACTCCTGTTTCCTGCCCCTTTCTCCATATTTCTGATGCTCAGGAAGTGGCCAAGACTGAACAGATTTCTTCTGGGCATATTCAGAACAAAATCGTTATTCTGAAATAACACTTCAGATTCCGCTGGGCAGCTTCTAAAGGATATATTTCTTGCATCCTCTTCCCCTGTGTCTTGTTATTCTTAAGGACATTTGCATGACACAGTAGGATCTCTTCCTTTTGATGTGTAATTATCATCTGCAGAAATGACTAATCAATTAAGGATAGTCACTACCAGGATTTCTATTTATTTCTTTCTCATTGAAACTAGAGCAATTTTGCCCTTTTTGCAGGGAAATGATGATTTTTTTCAGATATTCCTGCTGAAAACTCCCCAGCAATCTGAAAATTACATCATGACCTTCTTGGTCTCTGCTGTTGTCGCTATCAGCATTTACCTGGCCTTGCTGCTGACAGTGCACAGGCAGATAAGCAACCCATGCCACTCCCTCCTGGGTCTGCCAACACAACAGTGCCAGCAGGAACTGGAACTTGCCAGAAACAGCTCAGATCACACTTAAAGAGCCGCTCACTCAGATAAAAAGTTGCCCAGTACTGTAAAAAAATTGTAAGGGTACTTCATTCTATAGGATGGTCCACAATGACAAGATTCAGCTATAGGGTAGCCTAGATCTAAACTGGAGAACTCAGCCCGCTTTTAGTCATAAAATGCTGTGCCAGAAAACAGGAGGAATCTTTAGATAGGGAGAGAGCTGGACTGCTTCTCCCAGACATGTCCAGCAGCATCAATGTCTGCTGCTCCCAGGAATGTCCCCATCTCTCTGCATGGTGTTGTGTTTGAGCACTGGTTCTCTTACGGTTGCAAGGAGCTGGGGTTGAGGTAGACATGCATGGATGGGCAAAGAGCCAGCAAGAAACTCTGACGTGCTGTGGGCCAGAGAGGAGAGAGTGATTGGGCTGCAGGAATGAGCTGCTGGAATGGCAGAAGGTGCTATGGGGTCAGTGGGGAGAAGAAAAGTGATGAAAAGGACAATCAGCACAGGGAACAGGATAAGAGATGAGATTCTCAGGAGGAACCACCTTACCCTGATGCTAGTCAGGACGTTGCCTGGCTGCTGTGCTCGGAAAGATTTGCAAGGAGTCAGTGATGCTGAATGTACTGGACACTGGTGTCATCTGTTGCTAACTTGAACACACTGTAGAGCAGAGGGAGGCTCCCACACCAAAGCCCGGGCTTGCCTGGATAGAGCTTCTCTCTTCTGTCTGCTCCAGGAACCGTGTGGCCCTGTCAAGGGAAACCAAGTTGGGACTGGCCCAGAAGACAAGAACAAGATGAAACGGAAAGAGAAGCAGAGCTGTTTTGTAACAGTCTCCTCTCTGGGGAGGGATCACACCACACTGGAGAAATGTCTCTGGAGAGGTATGGTAGGCTCAGAGGTGACCAGATGAATTGACACCAGGCAATTCTCACTGGAACTAATGAGACAAAGTAATTGAAAATAAATGAAGGAACATGACACCTGGCTGATGTATCAGTTATCTATAGCGTACCTTTCCTGAAATAACTGCCTCCCAAATATCCTACTCTGAGGCAAAACCAAGGAGATACACATAAAATAGGCCATTCCAGCAGGGACCTGAAGGCCCCTTTATTTTTAACCGAAGCTGTCAGAAGGGTTAATTAGATGGGGCACAGTAGTGCCCTCTGCTTCGGGTATCTGTTCCCCTTCTCACCAATGGGTATTGCGCACTAAGTCGAAAGCATAAAATAGTCTGTCCTTGGAGCAGACTGGCTGGAGCCCAGCACACGCAGGGGCTTCCCTGACATTCAGCTGTGCCACATTGACAGCTTCACATCAAAGGCCCAGGAGCATCTGAGAGCACCGGGCTGTGTCACTCGAACACTGCAAGGGTTTGGAGCAGTTAGATCTCTCAACTGATCTAAACTTAAAATGCCCCACAAAGACCAGTGTTCCGCTTAGTTCCACTAAGAGGCCCATATATATATATGTACACACACATATACAAGCCACAGACCCCAAACCAGGAGTGATCTGAAGTACTTTTACTTTTAATGGGACGAAATGCTTAGTCTTCAGAGCTTGTCATGATTTGTGCCTACATCTGCTGAGAGGTGGAAGCGAATGCGTGGTCTCATGTCAATGGTTTGGGCATACTAACACCAGGAATTAAATGCTTATCATAACACTGGACTCAGGATCCTAAGTGTTATTATTGCTTAGCCCGGTAATCCAGGTACTGCATGTCTTACACTGCAGTGACTGATGGCATGGCCCAGCTCTACCCTGAATGCCTTGGAGGTCTAGCCCTTATGCCTGGCAGTAGCTTTTTCTAGACTATATGGATTTGGCACTGCATGTGCTCCCTGCTCAGGACCAGCAGGGTGAGATTTGGGGATTAGTTTTATCCTCCCAGAAGAAACAGTGCATGGGTTGTAGAGACTGAGGCAATAAACTTAGCACCCTGGTCCATCTACATGGGCCCTTGGCAGCCTGGATCTGCCAGAACTCAGCACAAATACCTTTGAAATGGGACCTACAGTGGCAAATGTAGAAAAGTCCTTACCAAAGGAGATTTTCTGTCTTTCTCTAACATACTACTTGGTCTTTGGCTATTCCTGAGTGATTTTTTTAATTTATTTTTCTCAGCTGCCTAGGTTAGACTTAACTGTTGGATTTTCTTCCCTGATGAAGTGAAGATGGGTTAAGTCTCCCTTTGGAAATTGCTCCGTAAAAACTCTGCTGTCCCACGGAGAGTTGACAGTACTCTTTTCTTTTCGTCCATTATCTCTCTTGTTCTCAAAATGAAAGCAACCACAGCAGAAACAAGCATCTGTACTTTTTGCAGGAAGAAGAGGGAAAAAAATGTCCAAGAGATGGGTCAGTAACTGGAAAAGGAGTGGCTTTTAAATGCAGTAGCCCTTGACTACTGTGCCCTGAGAAAACATGGTTCTTGCAGCCTTGTCAGGAGAGAGCTGAGGTCATGTCCAGAGATCCTCCACATCTGCAGTTTCTCTTGGGCTGTGACACTGTGCCTGCAAAGGTGAGTGGCAGGGCAGGAAGGGCCACCCAGTTGCCAATCCCCTTCCTAGAGACTCCCTTCAGGCTGCAGGGTCTTGGCCGTGTAACTTGTGGAGGTTGGGGTGAGAACATGGTGCCTCCATCCACGAAGCAGGAACTTTACTACCATGCAATCAGTCCAGACTCAGGCAATTTTTAATGGTCCTTCCAGTAGAAGGAAGGCCCAAACTTTGCAGTCCCTAACCACGCTGGCTACCTGAAAGGGGCAGACTCTAACACCCTCTTTCTGCACAGAGATGTGCTGCCCATCTTTTTATTTTACTCCTTCGGGCCTCTTCATTTTTAATGGTGCTCTTGCTCACTTTCATTAAAGGAGGCAAAGGAGTCAACAGGCAGCCAGGAGCTCTGGTATCCCAGCTGGAATAAACCATGAAAAGAGAGCAAGACAAAAAGCAAGCAAGAAAGACGCTCCCTCCCCCTCCACCAATGCAGCTGAAATCTCATAATGAAATCATGGGCGACATTCTGCTCTGCCCTCTGCCCTTTACGGTGCAGGTTGCAAGGTCATGGAGATGTGGTCCCCTAGTATTGATCAGGACTCTTTGGGGCTGGCATATGGCACCAGGTTTCAAAGACTGAACAGCTGAAAAAGAATTAAGTGGGGGCAAAGAGTGGAACGTCCCAGATTGAACTCCTGACACACAGGGGTCAGAGATCACCGGAGATAAAGCGAGTTTTGGAATGGCCTGTGCAATGTCAAAAATAAATAAGTTAGCATTAAAAACCAAACAAGCCCCCCTCCCCCGCCAATACCCAAGCTAAAAACCTACCATGTTTAGGAGGAAAAGAAATGGGCTGGATAAATCTGACATGCCAGAGAATAACTGCCTGGAAAACGACTCTGGTTTGTACCTAAGAATGAGGGTGGTGATGCTGTACATGGGCCTAAGAGTGCTTTGGATATGGGTATCAGTGCACTCCATTACCTGTTTTTTTTAGCTTTCATTTCTTGAAGGTTTCTTATCTCCTCAAGGACAGAAAGACCAACTTGAGAAAGACAAGGAGAGAGAGACAGAAAATAAACAGAGCATCCAGTACTTCAGGCTGTAAGAGCATCACTTCTTTACTGACATGAGATGAGAAGTAAGCAACAGTTTCAGCACTCCATGCTTCAGAGCAGGAACAGATGGGAGACGTGGAGGAAGCCAAAGACGACTGGATATTTGAGCTTATATCAGAGCTTTTTTCCTCAGCTCTGAGTCACTGTAGCCAAAAGGACAAGCTGATAGAGGCAGAGAACACAGCAAATGGCATGTAAAGAAGGTGGACAGAGAATTAAGTTTTGTCCCCCATTCCATTAGTAGATCCTTTTTCATTCAAGGACAGCAGGCATGAAAGATGGTACAAAAATTACCTTTATGGTGAATAACCCAATAATATCAGTTATAAAGATGGGACAAGTCCAAGGATTAAATCCAAGGGAAGGTTATGCCACTGGTACCGCTCTGAGGTACCACTCATCCTCGAATCAGCAGGTTAGTTTTGTTGTTGTCCTACCATGAATTGCAAATCGCATCTCTGGTGCTACCTTCCAGGTGGAAAGCTCCAACCTGCTTCTGCCTTTGCATGCATGAAATGAGACAGACCCTTGAGGAAAAGGAGAGGGCATCTTTCCCAGATACCTGCATCATAGTGCATCTCCAGTTTTTCACACACTGTTTTTTTTCCTGCTGACTCTCTTTGCAGTGCATGGTAGGACATGGGTCCTCAGCTCCAGGAACACACCACATGAGTCATGGATACTAACTGACCTTTTGGAAGGGAAGACTGTCAGGAATCAAGAAAAGAACTAGAGAACTTTTTTATCATTTTTTTTTATCATTTTTGTGCTGAGTGGAATTTGCTTTGGATTCCTAGGTGCTCCTTCCTCGGTGTGTTTTAGACCTTGCATAGAGGCAGAGGGAGTTGGTAGGAACTGCCATCGCTTTGAGTAGGCTCCAGGAGCAGCACAAACCCAGGCAAGATATCTCAGCAATATGTAGCTGCATGAGCATGCAGGATGAATCTCCTGCCTGGGGCAATGACATTACCATGAAGAAAGGACAAGTGAAGTTATAAGGACTTCCAGTGATGTCCAGTTGTAACGGCACCTTTATCAGACACATCAATACTGCCCGTTTAACATGAGTCCACTCTTCCAGACTGACTCACCATAATCTTCACTGGACCCTCAAGCCATGGGAGGAAGCTCTGCCATGATGGGAGCTCTGGGGAGGGATATAGTCTGAACCTGTTTATTGTATTAGCAGAAGCCCAAGCCTCCATTCATGCAGTCTGGATGGACTGAGAGCAGGCAGGGCTGGGAAGGCATCAGATAGCCTAGACGGGGAGCAGATCATTCAAGTTTTGTCTTCCTGAGTGTTTTGTGAATGCATTAAGCCTGAGTTAATGCAGGTTGAAGATCTTAAAGTGATTTTCATGCCTCCTGTTCATCTCTCAGTATAATGTAGTCTCCAGAATTGTATTGAAGGTGAAAGGACTATGGTCTGGATGAAAAGGGCATGACAAGGAAGAAGTTTCTCTCTGGACTAATCCAGGATATGCTGTGGTCATTACAGTTCCTCCCTGCACAGTAATACTGCACAGGAAGCTACACAGTAATGATGATCTCTGTCCCCATTTCATATCTGGGCTGCATAAGAGATTAACAAGTGACACAATGCCCACCACCTAATGCTTTACTAAAGCCTCCCAGATTCCTAGTGTTGAGTATCTGGGCTCTTCAAACGAGTTAGTAGGCTTGTTTTCCCTACTAATTTTTGTTGCCTCCTTCTCTTCTTTTGTTCTCCTTGGAGCCTTTCATATCCAGCCATGGTACTCTATCTTCTTCTGCAGCATTGCCTGCAGGGACATGCTCTGCTTTGCTCTTTAATGTTCTCCTCTGTTTGTTTTCTGATAAAATTAATTGCTGGGTGTGATATGTAGCAGGTTAGGGTGCATTTCCAAACACAGAGAGCTCATCCGGAGTCTTGTCACCATGCAGTTCTATTCTGGGATACGAAAACACCACTACCACCACTAGATACCAAAGCACCTGGCCAAAGTAGAGCATGAATATCCTCTCACTGATATTCTTTGCCTTCAAGTGATGCCCTGCAGGTAGATGTAATTGCTCTCATTGCATAATTGACAGGGTTTGGAGATCAGAGGGGAAAAGGAGAAAGAGACTGAAGGTCCATTTTCACAGCAGCAATTTCTCAAAGCTTCCTTTCTAAACATTTCTAGTGAGTACTGAGAAAAAAACTCTCCAATAATGGTGATCACATAACAAATATTTTCATTTTTCTAGTTGCCAGGATTAAAATTTTCAAACTTCCAGTGGGCTAAAATTTAGCTCAGCATCAAAGTAGGGGGAGCTATTCCTGGAGGAACAGGAAAGCATCTAGTAGTTATGCACAGTGGTGTATCTTGAAGGTTAATCTGTGTCTACTCTCTCCCCTGACTTCTCAGGAATAGCAGACAGGATAGATAGAATGTGGTTTTGTACCTTCCTATTTTTATTTTTCAACTGTGTTGGTGGAATACTGTGGTTGGAATATTATCCCTTTCAGTCTGCTCTTCCCTTTGGATCTGTACTTCTCATGAATGTTGGAAAATGTGTTCTAGAGCTGCTGTGCAATGAGAAGTCAATGCTCAAAAATGCTCGTTTCTTTTTCTACTTTTCTTGGTGAATTCAGTACCAGATGGCAGACTTACAGCCCTGAGAATGAAGTGCTCTGTTATTGACAGAATAACATACTAGCAGCAGTGAAATCTCCTTTCTCTTTCACTGCTGAGACTCCAATGGTGCAGAGTGAATAATTTAGCATCCATCTCTCATTCAGCAAACATTGCTGGTGAGCTGCGTGAAGATGAATTTTATTAACTGGATGCCTGGATTCAATTTTCCAGCAAGCCCTGTGTGTAAACAAATTGTAAATGACTGCTGTGTAAGTGCCAGTGCTCCTGGCTGTGTACTGGTACAGTGAGATTAGATACCCACATCCTGTTACACCATCTCCTCTGCTCATAAACTATTTCCCAAAACCAAAAGTAACCTTACTAGTGAATAATCATATTGAATCAATTTCATATTGAAGGCAGCATTTGCAGCAAGACACATTTGTGATTTTTTTTTGCTCCCTGGAAACACTCGATCATGCTGCTCAGCCTGTTCTGTAAATGGTGTTGCAGATGTTATTGGTTAGGCTCATGAGATCTGACCAAGAAACATATTTATGAAGCGTTTTTTGTTTTACTCCATTTGTCATTTCCACCATTTGTCCTTTGTCAGAATGTCCATCGGGGTGACCATGTTAGGATATTGAGGGACATCCAGTCTCGTTAGGCCTGCTAGTTGTCATCTGCCACTGGTAGGACAAGCTGTGACCCTTTGGAGGCTCCTGGAGCTGCAGCGGCAGTGGAAGCTGGACCGGTGCTGTCAGCCAGGTACCAATATGCTTTGACTGCACATGAACTCCTGTCCTTGCTGCTCACAAGCAGCGACCAGCTCATTGGCAACCCACTGCAGGTGCTGGCTGGTGATTGCCACACAGGTAGGGACGGATGGTTCTGCCAGCAGCTCTCTCCATTACTGATGGATATTGTAGTTATTATATATTTTTGTGGTAAATACTTGCAATGTTATTGGACGTTTTCTTTAGTCTGCTATACTCTCGTTTAAAAGCACCTGATGCCTAGGGGTGTACATGGGCAAACATGAAAAAAGAAAGTGAAATGCTTTTGTTCAGACAAGATATAAAATGGAGATCCCGGGCAGCTACGATGATGAAAAACTCTTTCTCTTTTTATGACCAAAGGGTTGTGCATCCTCACTTCCCTGGACCCCTTCCAACTTGGATAATTCTTTTCCAACTCTTTAAGACTTCCTGTGTGCTCTCAGATGAATATGGTATTCTTCTTCCTTTTCTGTCCTCAGTCAGAGCAGGGAAACACTTGAAGGGTTTCAGAAGATAGAGTTCTTTTAGACAGTGGGTGTATATTGCAGGTAGAGACTGTCTTTAGCAGGACTGGAACAAGCTACATGTCTGGAACAGACTAAACCTCATCTTCACGGCAGCCTGGCACTGTCCTGCAAAGACTGAACTTGTGAAGCCTTTTGGCATGCAGAGATCACCAGGGCCTGGCCATTCCTGGCAGCTCCATAAGTGTAAAGTTTCACAGGGGATGCAAGACTCCTGCAATCTCATTCTCTGAAATGCTCAGTTACTTTGTTGTATCTTCCATAGGGAAAGAAAAGTAAAAAAATCCCACAACCAGACAACACTCCACCCCACCCCAAAATGCTCCAGAAATACAAGCAAGAGACCCAGTTCACATCTCCTTTTCCATGAAGCAAAGTAATTCTGAAAGACCCAAAAGTTGATCCCTTTGCAGTGTCCTTAAGTTGGATGGTCTCAATGGAAAGACAAATCTCTTGGCTGAAATGCCCGTTGTTTTTTCCCTATGGCCTGGCCTGATTTCAGTGCCAGCTGGCCAAAGAGCTGGAGAGCAGCTCTTCTGTGTGCTCTCTGCCACCTTCACCATGGCAGAGGGGCAGAGCACATCTGTGGCTAGAGAGGTAGTCACTCAGCCATCACTGGGGCTATGGGTATCTTTTGGGAAAGGTCACACACACTTTGTGGAGAGTATGTAAAAAGTGATGCTTTTGATTCTTCCTGATGCAGCACTGGAAAATATTACCGCAAGTCGCCATCAGGGGAAGGTATTTTGCAGCTTGGGAGATGGATACAGGCAGTCTGAGTGGTTTGCTCCACTGTACCTTATGAAGGGGACTGATAACACCTAGATGGGAACAAGCAGGGCTTGGAGATCAGAATCTATGATGTGCAAACATGTTTGTCTGCTCTCTGCCCCCTAACCCCCTGAGGGAAACTCAGAGCATCCTCAGAGCCAGAACCAACCAGTACTGCTAAGACAACTAGGTCACCCTCATTTGAAATAACCCATTGGGCAGAATTAGCAGTGTCTCCTCAGAGGAGCCTTCCAAGCATTGAGAGCTCCCTGACAAACTTTGCTTTCCTTCTCATATCCAGCCTGCAGCAACATTTTTTATTTTTTTGCCACTCTACTTTTCTGGCTCTGTCTCATATACAGGACTAAGCAGTTCCTTGTTCCACCTCAGGCACGTGGCTGGTCCCGGAATTACTCACAGGCAATGATCCATTTCCATGTATTTGTCACCATGCTGTTGTCCCTGAAAGTTAGGCTACCAATATCTCACAGCTATAAATAGCCCCGTGCCTGTAGGAGGCAGGAAAACACCTTTGAACTCCACCGAAACGTGATGGCACTGCAGACCTGCAAAGGGATAAGACAAAAATACTTGACTAAAAATATACCTGAGGTATCATGGCTAAGTGCAAGAAGTTGGAAACAGCATGAGCCAGCAGAGTGGACAAGTAGAGACTGGGACACACTGGTCCTACTAAAAGTTTAACCCGCGACTCCCTCTGTGGCTGCTGACAAGCTATTCAACCTATGTATGTTTTCAAGTGTTTTTGTCATTTTAGCTGCCTCAGGGTTCTCATGACAGGTCCCTGAAGGCCTCGTGTCCAAGAAATTGAAGATTGCCAGGAAATCTTCCAGGTGCTTCAGGGTTGCTGCATGATTAAGACATTTGGAGGACCTTAACAGCATATTGACCACCGCAGATGGTAGCAAGGGTGGGCTGCAGAACTGAGTTTCTGTAAAGTTTTTCCCTAGGTGGTGTTATGCCACCAGGTGCCACTTTGCTTGTTCACCTGGATAACAGTGAGGACAAAAACCTGTAACGTCTAATGCTTTTTGGGGTTTGGGAAACAATTGTCCTGGGCAAGTCATGCAACACGCTCCCTCACTGAGGGCTTCCTCCCATCACCCAGGAGTATTTGTATTTCACCACACACCGATGCATGCTCAGAAATTCCTAAACGTTACAGCGATAAGTTTCAGGGATGTGGAGAGAGTCTGGTGCTTCCAGCTGCAAGGTCAGAAGGGAGTTGATGAAAGGGATTGGTTTGATTTGACAGATGTAGACTGGATTCATATGAATTCAACATGGGATAGAGCTGGATGGGACCCATTGGTGGTCTGTACCACAGACCTCAGCCTGCTCTCATCCAGCACTGAGCATGGGCTCTGCCACAATTTGAAGCTCAGTTTCCAGCAAAAGGGTGGCTTAAAAGCAATCAGGGAAGCAAACGCAGCCCAAATCCACTTCTCAGGGTTTGCTTTTACGTCAAAACTTTCCCTTGGTCTCCCACCTTCCTCCTCCCCACGGCCCACCCTGCTCCGGTTGTCCTGGAAACCAGAGGCCACCGTGCACTGGCTCGAGTGACAGCCCCACAACAAAGGCGGCTTTCATGGTCCAGATGGGATTGAAGCTTCCCTGGCGCCCCTTCTTCCCCGCTCCCAGCGCACAATGTGAGGGGAGCGAGGACCGGGGGTGGCCTGCCATCCGAGGGGACGCCGAGTGCTGGCCGGCCTTCACGGGTCCTGACTTTCTCCCCCTCGCTGCCTCCTCTCTTGTGCGCCTCATAGGTCAGGGGACAAGGTTCACGGACTCTCAGTTACCAAGTGAAGGTGGATTAAGCAGGGGGTAAGGGGCCATTCTTGTCACTATTGCACGCTGGAGACCAGGTCAGCTGTCCTCAAAACCCCTCATACACTCTGTTGGCTCCACAAGTGTCATTCAGCGTGAAGGAAGTTGTCCATCAAAGCCGGAAGGAGTGTGGGAATACCTGCAGGAGTTTGAGATACGGACTCGGGAGATAGGGACTTTCGCAGAGCGTTGAGTAAAGGGAGAGCAAAGCAAACTTTGAATCCTGCTGCTTTGCCCTTTACCTTCTTTCACAAGTAACCAGCAGTTTTCTGGGTCCACCTAAGACAAGGAATTCACCTATGCAGGAAAAAAAGTTCCCTAGAAAAACTTCGCATTAACTTCGCATTAACTTCGCATTAACTTGAGTTAATGGGGACCAGAAAGCTGTTTCAGAGGAGAATCTTGTCTGCACCTAAAAACTGGTCTACTGGATTACTGATGTGTTTGATGTTTTGGAAACATCAATTACTCGTTGCAAGCAACCATGTGAGATTCACTGCTGCATTCGGAGCACTGCTCTACTGATGTATAGGGGAAACAACTCAGAAGGATTTGGGAGGAATCCCAGTGTCCTCAAGTAAACTGATTTCTTGCCTAAAACAGAAGTAAATTTACCTTGAAGCTCATGTCAGATTAAATCTTCCCACAGAAAGGTCAAATACACAGCAAGGGCAGGCTTGTAATATCGGCAGCAGGGGAACCAAAGAGGTGAATAGGCTTTTTCAAAAATATGAATCAAGAGACAAGAAAGCCATTTCAAGTATATATGAAAGGTATCAGACACGTGTTGCTGCATGGATGGATGCAGACTGCTTTAAGAAATAGACCCTAGTAGATTTGTCCGTAATTATCGTATCTGCTTTAATCTGCCAACAAACTGATGGAGGAATTTGTGGCATCCATTTTGTTTTTTGGAAGAAAGGAGGTCGAGGGTCTGCCATACCACTTCTTGCTGCCTTTCTGGGGCCAGAGGCACCATCTGTCTAGATAATCTGCATGTCCATGCAAGTGATACACGTGCATCCTCCCTCTGCTTCCACCGCAGCGGATGAGGATAAAAGCTGGTCACTGGTATGTCCTCAGCTAGGGACATCATCCAGATCTGGGCTCTCAAGGATGCTCTGGGATTCCCTGCCCTCTCATCTCCACCTGTGTCCTCTCCTGTTGTGCCTCTGGCTCTACATAGGGCTGCTCTGCATCACGAAGCAGATTCCCGCATGCACATGCAGGCAAGCGAGTGTTTTCCCCTCGGGCGGCTGTTTCTGGGAAGTCTGAGATAGAGGAAGGAGCCATGGTGACTGCAGGCAGGGAGTGCTCCATGTATCCACCCTCCGGCTACTTCCTGCCTTGCTGAGCCCTGCTTTCCTGAAGCTGAGTCCAAACTGCCTCAGCTCCTGCCTCCTGCCTTCAGAGCCTAAAAATAACTCCCCTATGCAGGTTCTAGAGAAGTGCTCCTGGGCTGAAACTCAGCCCTTGAGAAAACTAAATAAATAAATAAATAGAGACAGTTGAGTTAGTTGGATGGTGAATGGGTTCAGGGAGCAGATCCACTTCAAAGCCGGCAGAGTGGGAAAGAAATCGTGACCTTCCTCTGGACCAGCTACCTGCACTAGCTCAGAGCCGCACGGTGCCGTGCGGATAATGGGCCAGCCGTGCCTGGCCTGCCCATGGGAACGGATGGGGCAGAGAGCCATCCTGCAGGGAATGAAGGGGATATGTTACTCAAGCTCCTCGCATCCCCGCTGCCAGCCTCTCTGCTGCTGTCCATGCTTCCTAATGGCTGTTCTTTTGCTTCTTTCCTTCCTTCCTTCTCTTCCTCTCTTTCCCTAGGATCCACATGCCTTCCAAGAAAGAGCACACAGTGTGTTAATGAGCATCTCTGGCAGAGGCTTCAACAAATGGCTCTTGCTCAGACGACTGGGCAGGAATGGATCATTTCAGAGGAAGGGAAGGGAAGAGGATGTAGAGGAGGCTGCCTGCATGTCAGACTGATGAACTGGAGCAAGGAAACCTGCTTCCTCTGCATATTGATCTGCTGTCAGGCTGATGGAGAGATGGGCTCCTTCATGCCTACTCAGAAGTATTAATTCCCTGATGACTTCCCCATTCTGGGTTGGGGAGGCACATTGTCCTGGAGAGGATGATACCAGCTGGCCTTGCCAAACTGGATGTACAAAGGGAGGAGAGTGTCTGACTCCTGGAGAGCTTTATTTTCCTGAACCTTGCTGCATTTCTATTTAGGCAATCTGCAATTTATGCAATCTGTTATTTATACAATTATGCAATATTAATTCAGCATGCCAACTGGCTGGTGAGAAGTGGAGGGGACTCAGAGCTTTTCCTGGGGAGTAATGCAAACAAGCAAGAGGCTGTTTAGGAACTTGAGTGAAGATTCATGCGATATCTTTGCAGGATGAGGAGCAGTTTGAGCTGGGCTATAATTCCCAGGATACAAGTTAGTGCTAGGTGATTCCTGAGGGACTTGACTCACTGGAAGAAGGGAAATTGGAAATCTTTGTAGCGGATACTGGTCAGCTCGAGAGGACAGTCTGTGCCACGGAAGGCTGACATGAAACACCAGGAATGTGTATCCCCTTGCATCCACTCAACACTGACAGATATTTTAAGCATGGGGTAAGATCCTTGCATCTGTACCCCAACTCTGCCAGACTCTTTCTTGCTGCTGAATTGGCTCTCCGGATGCCTCTGTGGGGAAAACAGAACAATAAGAGGATTTCACTGTTTCTCCCATTCTCCTATTTGAGTAACCAATGGGCTACTCAAAGTAGCCCATTTTCAGTGTTTCACAGAAACAAACAAACAAGCAAGCAAAAAACCGACACTACCCTGTCTCCTTCCCTTGTCTCCCACTGTCCCACTGTCTATGGGAGCCCTTGAAATGCCTTTGAAGGAGCCTGTGCCAATACTATGCCTCATGTCTGGTGCCGTGGAGTAGGAGGAAATTTCCCCTTCACTCTGAATCCTGTTGGGATGACAAGATCTTGCCAGTGATATTGGGGTGCTGGGGATCTAGGAAGCCTCTGTTGCCTCCCATAATTTGCTACAGGGCTTGTTGACTGCTGAGCTATGGCTTGTCCCTGCTCTTCCTCCTATGTATGACTCAGGAGCCTCTGTTGTTTCATTGTAAAGAAAATGCTTAAAGTCTCTTCCCTTCAGAAGCATCCCCAATTTCATTGCATAGTGCCACTCTGCCATGTCATCTTGCTGAGGCCACAAGGAGACAGCTTTCTGATGCTGTCATGCATTGTAGCAGGGTCATGTCTTGTAGCATCAGAGCTGCCCTGCCCGGTGCAGACCGGCCCAGCCAACGTGCACGTCTGCAGCCAGCCAGCAGCCCAGCTGCGTGGTGCCGGTACCTGGCACATCCCATGTCCTGACGCAGTCCTTGTCTTTATATAGCTGGTGCTTCCTGCGTGGTGGATGTGCAGGGAGAGCTGTCACTCCCTCGCTCTCTGTTTTCCCTGCTGGCTGAGGGCAGGAGGGAGTCAGTGTCCTGGGAAAAAGTAAAACTTGAAAGCAGAGCTCGGCTTTTCATTGTCAGGAGATTTCTTTTTTGATGCATTTCCTCTGGGTTGTTTCCTTTTCATTTGAACATGGGTTAAAAATATACTTCCGCTGACATCACCCGCTGTCCCTTTTCGGAAAACTCTCATGCTGGTCTCTGTGAAAACCCCAGGGCTTTGCATTCCTCTGATGGCCATGAGAAACATGCCTGGAATGAGCAACCAGGCCAGCCTGAGGGCAGCTGACGGGGAAGATGGAAGAGCCCAGGCAGGGAAATGGGATTCTTTGACTCTTTTTTTTCCCTCTGGAGGGGCAAAGGGGAGGGTGTTATTGGTGTTTGTTGGCATTGCTGCTTGCACTGCCTTGTGATTGGGAAATCTGGCCTAGATAAAGACAACTTGGGAAAATTCAGCTCATCCTCATCCCAAGCAAGAGACATCACAGAGAAAAAGGATGAGAAACAGGCTGTTTATGAGGAAAGATTGCTGCTTGTAACTATTATCTGAGCTCTTCTGGGCTCTACTGGAGAAGCCATTGCTGCAATGAACCCTATTAAATGACATGAGTACCAAGAGATCCTGAGAACTTCTTCTAATGTTCTGTCCCCTCCAGCTCCATCATAGCCACATCAGCCTTCTTGGGACCAAGGAGTTTGACCCGCAAATTAGTGTAAGTGAGCTGCTGAAGTCCTCACAGTTCATCTCCCAGAACTGGCTGTCCCTGCAGCGATGAACAATGTCCTGGGAGGCACAGAATCACCACCCTTCCGTACTTTCATGGCTGGTGGATCGGGAGCATGATTTTTCCATTGTTGTTCTGAGCTGATGGCGGTCCAGTTCAGTGGGTGCCGTGGGCACCTCAAGCCAGGGCAAGGCGGAGAGTGAACATCTAGTTTCAACATATTATGTGTTAATACTTTTGTGTCTTTCCTTGGTCCTGTTTTTTGTCTGACACTTGATAAACAATGAGTCGCTTTGGACAAACTGCCCCCATCTGTCTGGTACCATGGGAGCTCTTTGGAGCCGACCCCTCATTCTGTGCTGTCTCATGTGGATCAGGCCTGGAGCCTCCTTCCCGACTCTCCATTTTTCCAGAGCATCCCAATGCACCTTCTTCGCCTGTGTATCCTGTGTCATGGGACCTTGATATTACTCCTCATGGAAAGACCAGAGCTGTTTGCAGGAGGTGGGTGGCTTAGGAATGAGCACAAAGGCTGCTTGAAAAACCAAGACCTTTTCTGCAGGCCCAGCTGCAACTCTATAGGAGAGGAGATGGAGTCGATCCCTCTTTAGAGCCCACAGGGGATGGAACTGAGGCTGAAGCACTTCTTTCTTGGTTGCCGCACACATGCTGAGAGGTCCCAGGTATCCTGAAGGAAGGGTTATGGTCAGCACTCCCAGATATTTATACAGCCGTGGCTTTGTGCTGTTAGCTTTGTGCTGGGTGGCCCCGAACTTCCATGCGATATTTGACCAGGGGCAAGGGATTCATGCAGGCATGCCTTGTTGGCTTGCACAGGCAGAAGGGAAAATAGCTGGCATGGCATCTATTGGCTGAAGCTGTTGAGAAAGGAAAGGATTTCTCCCTGAGCATGAGTTTCAGCAGTTTTTCCATCCTGAACTGCACGAGCACCTTCAGAAACTGAGAGACCAAATGACTATTAGGGAACTGCCCATTGCAATCAGGTCTCTTTTGTGCTAATGAACTTCAGAGCTAGTTTCAGGAGGAAAAAGTGTCATAAGAAAAATGATCGCGTTGACAAATGGGACATCAACTCTTTCCAAATATGCTTTTAGAGGAATGTAATAGTTCCACTTCAAGTGAACTATTGTTTTCTGATGAAAAACCTTTGTTTGAGATGCTTCTGGCCTGCATAAATTGTAGTCACTCCCTCGGAGAAACCTAGGAGAAGCTAAACCTCCTTTCCACGGCCAGATAAATGATGCAACATCTCCCTGGCACACACTGCAATCTCACTGCTCCACCCTCTAAAGATGTGTCACACTGACAGAAAAAGGGACATCTTCCCCAGTTTTATTTCCATCTCCAGATGCTGCCACCATGAGACCAGATTCCACTGGAGGATGATGAGCAAAGCAGGAATGAAGACATTGTTTCTGTGTGGGCCAACCAGCATTGGCATGGAGGGCTTTTTTGAAGAAAGCATGGCAAATTGGCTCGTATGAGCCTGGTGAGCTGGGAGTGGAGGTAAGGAAAAGAGCCTGCCCTTCCTGGCATTTTATCTCCTTAGCCATCCGACCCCCAGATCAGCCAGACTGTCAGTGAGCAGATCTGTGAGCCAGACAGACCCCCACTACTGCTCTTATCCCTGTAGAAGCTGCAGGGGTACCTGGAGCATGTGGAGATGGTTCTCTGGATGTTCCTCAGCACTAAAGCCAGTCCTGGACCTGACACTATCAACTCTCAGCACTTTGGTCATCGACCTCTTCCATTGTTCTGCCATCTCCACCTTTCCCATGGGATAGATCCAGTGGAGTTGACAGCTTCGCATTTGCCTCCTGGGCTATATTGTGCCCTCTCATCCTTTGAGTGACATCTCCTCCATGCTGTGGTGTTTGTGGGCCATCCATTGGGCAGTCCTACGGGGCAGCTCTTCATCTCCCAAATGTTTCCGGAGGGTTATGAGATGCAGGTTCATCCCCAAAATACAGAGTGTGATTCCCAAGCTTGGCATCCCAGTCAGGATCTCAGGCACGCCGGGAAGCTTGAGGGCACATGGATGTGAAGCTGTGAGCTACGAGCCAGTCCAAGTGCTCAGGCCCCTGCAGCACAAAGTCATTAATGGCACCGGCCTCCCTCCCTGCCTGTCCTGGCTCTGCTGCTCTGGGCACCTCCTGGGTTTGGAGGACCATGAGCACCTGTAGGACTGTTTGTGGGATGCCATTGCAGGGAGTGAGGAGATCCTGAGGACCCACCAGTGCTGCAGACTGCAGGACAGAGTTGCTCCATGCAGGCAGAGAAAGGCAAAAGAGAAATCCACAGAACTGGGCTTTAGGAGCGCCCCTTGAAGCTGGGGACACCCTGTGGCTTCCAGCCGGGGCTCGGTATGACAAACAGGGCAATCGCTCCCTCTTGTGACCCAGTCTGCAAATGCAACAGAGCTGTCAGAGATGAGAGCGGGAGTTGATGTGGAGGCTACTCCCAGGACAGGTTTTCCCTCCCAAAGTCCCACAGAAAGCCCCTTGTCTCACGTGATCCTTCAGATTTGCCATATGAGTTTTTTTGTCTATTGCACGTGACATTCCCTGCAGTTGTCCTGTAAAAACTACTGCCTTTCCTTGAAAACCTTGCCAGGGATGCCTGGTCAGGCTGCACGTGAGAGGCCTGTTGTGCTGGGTGATGCTTGTTCAGGGTGCATATAGGGGGGATGCAACAAGAGTCCATAGTGGAGGCTACTTTTATAGTCCCTGCCACATGATTTTACCTGAAACTGCAGCTCTTGCATCCAGATGTGAGGACCTCAGATCTGCATGTGGGGTGTTTCTTCTCTTAATTCAAGCTATTCTATCTTCTTAGTCTCAACTTTCTGCTTCCCCTCAGATAGTAAAAGGGGGATAGTAAAAAATATGACAAGTATCCCTTGTCATATAAAAGACAGTATTGGATTTAGATGATCTATTAGCTGTAGACATAGATGTGAAGCTCATTCCTTCATCCTCAGGCAAGTTACTTGACTCTCTACCCCTGAGCTACCCAGGGAGAAAACAGAAGGCAGCACAGTCTGGGCAGTGTCTGTGATGTTTGGGCTGGTAACAGCACTTTGTGTTTAATGATCCCAGTTTTTGTCTCTGAGCTTTTGTTGGAGCCCAAGATGGACAACAAAG
This sequence comes from Crypturellus tataupa, assembly GCA_034781795.1. Lineage (NCBI taxonomy): Eukaryota > Metazoa > Chordata > Aves > Tinamiformes > Tinamidae > Crypturellus > Crypturellus tataupa. The sequence continues at coordinate 3,339,255 of JAWLRI010000229.1, forward strand.
TGCACAAGTCAGAGGCTGGTTTGTTACGGGGGGGTTGGTTCTTGCACCCAAAGGCAGTTTGGGAAGGGATCCTTAAGATGGTGCTGCGCTCTGCCTGTCAATCTGTTCAGATTGTATAAGATCCTGCCTTGGTACAGTTACATCAAACCAGAGCCACATGGTTAGACTGCACTCAGATTCATGACCAGGGAGCTACTGTGTCTCTGATTAAATCCCCTATCAGCATGGTTCCTCTCACAGATGGAGTCAGTTATTCATCTGTCTATAGGAGATGATTTGGAATGTTTTTTCAACAGCGACAGCACTGCACTGTGCCTGCTAATACAGCAAATTTCATACTGGAAGGAGCCCTGCTATCACACCCCCAAAATCCCCTTCCAACTTGTAGCCTCAAAGGCTTTCCATCCCCAAAAAGAAGATCCCTGGGCATGGGAATTCCCAGAAAAGAAAGGAAAAGGAAAGATTTCCTGGAATTTGATCTCAAATCCTTCTTGACAGGTGATAAGACCACTTACAGAGAACAACAGTCCCAATTCAGCTCATTTCCTTGCCAAAGAAGGGTGCAACACAACCTGCATGCTTATCACTGCAGGATGCTGGCTACGTGTGCCTGAGCGCAAAGCACGTATGCAAGGAGGAACTGAGTCAGGAGGAAATGTCGAGGCCTAGCAGCCCCAATAAACCAGGGATGCCCCAACCGGCACAGCAGCATTTCCCTTTAAGACTTTGCTACCTCCCTCTTCCTGCCAGTGAGAAATGATGACATGGAAGAGGCAGTTATTGGACACCGGCTGCATCTGTCCGTCTCCGTCTTGGGCCTGGGAATGATCTTGACCGACAATGAGCCTCCTTGGTTTTGTTTTAGGGCTGCCCATTAATGGGAAAGCAAAAAAAAAAAAAAAAATAAGGCAGAGGATGCCCAAGAGCTCTGTGGGAGAACCGGCATCAATCTGTTGTGCTATAGATCTTGCAGTTCTCTCACTGAACATAAAAACAAAAATTAAAATCATTTACGAGAAAAGTCACTTCCTGGTAATTTATAGCGCTTGGCTCAGGAGCAGCTGGGCAGCGGAGTTCAGACCTGCAGTATAGGGGAGATGTTTCTCTCTTCACCTTTACTCCCTTTTGTAGTATTTTAATTTGGCAAGGGTGTTACCATTCAGATCAACCCCCAAACTCCCACCACTTGCACCTCTACGCAATGTAAAAGTCATCCTTATCCATATAGGTCCAGTTTAGTGCAAGGTCTCCGCTTACTTTGATAGCCTAGAAAGGTTTGTGTTAACCCTTGATACTGATTCCTCTGTAGGGCACGTGAATCTCATGTCATGCTGCCCACATTCTCCCTCGGCCACTCATGTTACATGACTTACAGAGAGACTGTTCCTGATTTACTGGTGGATCTCAAACTTGGACTCACAAAAGTGAAGAAATCTGTAATAATAAAGCAAATGCTACAGAGAACAGCTCTACTCCAATCCTCTCTCATAGCCAGAACTCCTGGGCTGTCGCTAAAGATAGGTTTCCCAGCCTCACAGTGGCAGTTTGGTCTAGCGTCCTACAACCTATCTTTGATAGACATAGCTGGACTCAGCACCCATACTGCTCTGTCCCTAGTGCCCTGTAGCCTGTCCTGTGTTCATCAACCCGAGTTAAAAAAGGAACATCTTTAAAAGTTCAAAATTAGCCATTGGCATTTCAAACTTGTCTGCATTTCTTTCTTTTTCTTTCTTTCTTCCTTTCTTTTTCTTTCTTTCTTTCTTTCCTTTTTTTTTTTTTTTTTTTAAGGAAAGTCCAAATAATGCATTTTTTTTTCCTAAGAGGTATTGCTGCCTGCTGGTCTGAGCGCAAAAGCTGTCACCCCCAGAAGTGATGGGCATCTTGTGGGAGAGTACCGTGGAAAGGCAGCAAAGCAGAAAACCCAGAGATGTCACGGTGCACAGGAACATGGCATGCCTCATGCATCACAGTCCAGGATGTCACTTCTCTCATTGAGATAAATGGGGAGGCTGCCCTGGGAGAACTTGGGAGTCACTTCCACTTAGCAGTGTTCAGGGATGGGCCTGAGACAGGCCTGCAGAGGACAGATCAGTTCACAGTGGTAGTGGCTCAACTCTTCCTGGGAGGGTGAAATTGCTCCATGCTGTAACCTGGCAAGGAAGGGGCTCGGGCTGTCCTTGAGGGCGCACACAGACTCAAGCAGCCCAGGCTCTGAAGTGGCTGAGTTTAAGTCAACACTGCTCTGCCACATTAGCATGATACTGGGCTGGAAGACAGAGAAAGTGCTTGGGAACAGTGGCATATGTCACAAGAGGGAGAGTGGTGAGGGGCTGTGTGTTGTGACGTAGGGTGACACAGTGGGCGACATAGTGCTTGGAGGGGTTTGTTAAGTACACGGCAGATAGAGAGGGTGGCTTGGCTCTGGGAAGATCCTCTTGACAAGTCCTGCATCCTGATATGGCCTCCTAATGCTTTATGGCACTTCCAGGCTTCAAGGTGTGGGAAGTGTCTAAAGTTTTAATGGAGCAGAGTGACAGTCAGGTAGACCAGGGGAAAATCGTGGGTGAGGTAAAAGAGCCAGATGTGTGGTGCTGTGAATGGATGACACAAGGGTTTGCTTCTTTGAGTTGCTATCGAGCAAAATGCGCATGAAGGGAAGGAGAGGAAATGTGAAGGCATAAAGGGAATGCAACAAAGAAGAATAGCGCTTTTAGTTTAAAATTAAATGCCTGGGGAAATGTCTTGACAGAGAGATGTGTCAGGCCACGGAGCATTTCCCAAGGAAGTGCTGGAGATCCGGGGAGGGGAGCACACAGAAGCAGATTAGAGAAAATACTCTAGTCATAGTGAACCATCCAGCACTGCTGGTGGAGCAGGGGTGAACTGAATGAGAGAGTCTGTTTGGCCCCTTCCACTCTCAGGTCCTACTTGTTGCCTCAAGCTGCAGATGTGGTTTCTATTCTTACACTTTTATCATTCTTTTAGGTTGTAAAAGACCAGACTCTTTCATCTTCAGATTGAGCTCAGAGATTCTTCACTACATAGAGAAAACTCTTGAACTTAAGAACTACCTGTCCCCAGGGAGATGGTTTCTTGAGCATGAAGGAGATCAAGTCCAGCCTGGTGGAAGATCCACAGGGGAAGGGAGATGTCATTTCTGCAAACTCCCATGGGACGGATCCCTCTAGATCCTGCCAATGTACGGACCTGAGCTGTGTTTAAGGCCTGCATTTCTATGTGCCTCCTTTGATCCACTAATTGGCCAGCGAGCTGCAGGAAGACCCAAGTGCTGTGTTAAAAGGATGAGATGAAACAAGAGTACAGAATAAATCATGAGCCAATTTCCAGCATTTTCTTGGCTGAAATGGAATGGCTAATTATTTTGATGGCAGAATTAACATAATTACTCTACCCACTGGCCCAGGCAGTGAGAAAAACAGGTTGATGTTTCAAAGGGAGATGTTTATGGAAGTGATTGAGTGAGTCATGGGACTTGAATATGGAAAGAGCCTGGCTTGGTCATATGAAGCCAGGACTGCTGTGTTGACCTGAGCACCCTGTTTGCTCTGTGCAGCTGTTGCTTCTTAGACAACAACCCTGACTTCCCATACAATAGTTCTGCTTCTCATGCACAAGTTTGAGTAATGACTGAAAGCAAAACAAATTTGAAATACTGTAGCAGAAGAAACTGGCAGTGTTGTAATATATGTTTAGTGGAGCAGGACATAACAAGTCCCCTAAACAGCCAGGGAAATTAGTCTCAGAATACTTTCTTAAGGGACAGAGTCTTACAGGATAATTTGTACCTAGTGCTCCCATTTTCAGTAATGTTAATCTGATTTTATAGCAAGCAGGCACTGTCATTGTTTTTCTCTCTTTTCTAGCGTTGGTGTTCCTGTTTTTCATCTTAGGCTCCACACATACAATATTGCAGTTATGACTTTTGGAAAATGTAGTGCTTCTAGGAGTTTGATTTTTATGAACTGAGAAGCTTAATGTTTGCTTTAGATTTTTGTCTTATTTAAGCTCCACCTTGAGACCAGAGACTAAAAATTAGAAGGAATAAATCCCACATTCCTTCTCATTCAAATGTTTTTACTGTATACTTTATAGCGAAATCTTATCCAGATCTTCCCTCTTCCCAGATCTCCCATTTGAGCTTCTGTCTCCTGCCCACTGTCAAATTGGACAGGAGGTTTGGAAAACTGCACACTCCTTTAACTCAGAGAGTAGAGGACCATGATGCAGGGACTTCTGGTCTCATCTTCCCTGCCAAGCAGGGGTGTGGATCAGGACATTGTTTGGGATGGTTTCAAGCACCTTTTCCATTCTATGTTAAGGTTATCTGAGGCAATGAAGCTAGAATCAGCTAATCTCCTGAGCCTATAACCTTGGTATCACTATAGTGTCATGGCTTAAATATTCTTATCCCCTTACAAGTGCTTGGGGATTACATGACAGCACTTGTGATGCTAGGAATAGGCTTGGTTAAACCGTGAGGTCCTGTGCAGTTCTGTGTTTCTCTGTAACTTGTAATGTTTGAAAGAAATTCTCATTCAGCTTAGGAAAAAAAATCTGATTAGCAAAGTAGAAACCTTTTAATGACAATCTGAGATAATGTAGTAACAGAGCCTCCAGCCACCCGAGTTTCCTATGAGGTTATTGATTGTAGAACATTTGTATATTGTGTTAACATCATTCGTAAGGAGGACAATCCTTGTTTACTTGTTTTGTTAACACTGGAAGACTCCAGGGCCTTCCCACATGCATTCATTTGCATGTTTCTTCCAATGAACAGTAATAAAATATTAATATCATTAAAGGAAGGGGGGAAAGTAAGAGGCCTTGGACTATTCCTCTGACTGAATGAGCGGTTGATCTGAATGCTCTTGGCAGTTGAGCGTGGGAGGATGAGGGTGACGAGCGCCCACCTGTCTAACTGGGTCCCCTGGCCCTCCTGGGTGATTGCAGGGAGCATCCTGCCTGTGTCTCCCCCAGGAGCCCTGCAGCTGAGCTCCTGCAGATTTGGTTACTTGAGGATGAAGTTTTGGAAGGTTGCTTCGAGGCTCACACCAAGACTGTGGCTGGTAGAGGTGTGTATCCAAAGGAAGAAAACACCTGAAAGCAGCTCTCTGGGCCTCCTGGTTCCCCACTGGTTTCTAGCCTTTCTCTAGAAGGGCCATTTCTTGCCCAAGTTTGCACCCTGCGACAGCTCACATCTGCTCTCAGCACATCGTGCTTGTCAGCAGAAACGATGGGTGGGATTCCTTAAGCACATGGGCTCTCCGTGCCAGTGCTCAGAGGCATGGACAACCACACCAGCTCCTGGGATAGACCGTCTGCTTTTATTTCCTTGGTGAAGGACAGAAACACCCTGGACTACAGGAGTTGAAGTCATGGGCTAATCAGGATGTATAGCCAGCCACTGAGGCCATGTATATTTAATGAGCCCTGTTAAAGGATTTTTAGAAGTGCTCTCCCTATGGACAAGACGATGACTTCTTTGTTTATAATTTTTTTCTCTTTCCTGTTGCCACTAATCACTAACTCTCTGCTCCTTAATGGCACCTTTGGGGAGCTCCAGGGATGACTTATTTATTTATTTGCTCCACACTGGAGAAATGTCCCCTCCCTCCGTGCCATCAGCACGGGCAGTCTCAGGGTCTGTCTCTATTGCTGCTGGGGATGAGCAGTGCAGACACAGCCCCGCTGCAGGCCCAGCTTCAGCGGGTGGCAGTGCAGGTCCCTGCCTTTGCTCTTGTGCTGATGGGTGAAGCCTGTGTAGCCTTGCACCAGGATGATGGAGATGATCCATACTGCTTCCTCTGAATGTGTTCCCCGTCTCAAGGTGCAGTGGAGGCTCTGGATCAGGCAGAAGTTTGAACTTGGCTTATGGTATCTGTCACGTAGCACTACGCGGTACGGTTGGCTCATCAGCCTCCTCTCTCTTTGCCTGCATCCATCCTGCCAGTTCGCAGCCCTCCCTCAGAGGCCAGAATTGACTGTGAGTCCCAAGGAGTGTGTCCCCATCAGGCCCCGCTCACCTCGGGGTCAAGAACCCTCTTCTGCTCCCTTTTCACTCCAGGGCTCTGGGACCAGATGTCTCCTCCTCGCACCTCCCAGATGGAAAAGCCCTGTGTCCTGACTTAGGCAGCTGGCTCCCACTCCGGGAAATCCCTGCTCTGTGCAATCACAGAGGCAGCTCTTTGCAGCTCTTCCCAAGGCCTTTTCTTCTTCTTCATGGTTTTGCTTGTGAAAGGAAGGAGTAGCTAAGCCCACAGGGACTTCAGGGGGAGGAGCGAGCAACTCATAATGTTAATGTTAATGTAGCACACCAGAGCATCCCATTCCACTCAGCCAGATTCTGGTTGATGTGACCTACTTTATAAAGGAGATACTCATGCACTTAATGCTGTGTTCATGTGAGTGTGTCAGATCATGTCCTATTGGACCTCATCCTTCTCTCTCACTATGGCCTCTTCGAGTCCAGGTGACTATATGCTCCCCATCACTTTGATGCAGTCCTCCAGGACTTTGGGATACACAGTGACATATTGTGCTTGAATATAATTTAAAACCAAAAATATAAGCATACCATGAGGGCCCTTGGCCTCATGCTGCTCTGCTTGTAGGAAGCTGCAGTCTATATGCTATCCTATATCTACTAAGCTCACTCTCTATAGTCTCAGCTGGGAACTTCATTAGTGCCACAGCTGGAAGGTTTAACCACCAGATATCCTAAGATTTCTCCTCTGATATAGGTGTCCCAGAAAGAGTCCTCTTAAATCCTCAATCTGAAACTCTGGGGAAAAGTTGAAATTCCGAAACTTCAAGTGAAGTTCACTTTAGCCAAGAACAGTCTCAGAAGGGGAAGCTGGGAGCTTTCAACACTGCCTGAGGAGTGCTGGCTAGTCCTGACTGATATAGTTGAGTACCTTGTGTTGCCTAAACTCCCCTATGGGCAGCACTGGTGAAAAGGGAAGCATTTTAATTCCTGGAGTGAGTAGTTTTGAACCAGTCCTGAATACTTCCCTTACTCTATGACCTTAGGACTCACTAGGGTCTTATTTTTTTTCCACAGTTACCAGGGCTGAAGACCAGGGGTCTAAGGACCAGATGCAAAGGTTGGATACTACATGGGGTGGGGAAGACAGGATGTAACTCAATTTTTGGTCCAGAGACCTAGCTGACAGTTGTGATATCCTTGGTGATCCTAGATGAGTACCTGTTTGGAGAAGCTTGCTTGCTTCTAACCTTATGTTGAAGTCTTGGTAAGTATCTTCCGTCTCACACAGCTTTGAACATTGCCAGTGTGTCTTAGAAATTGCTTCCAGGAGAGAAACAGTAATTTTTTTTTCTTTTAGGATGATTTTTTTTTGGAAGTGGAAAACAGAAAAACTCTGCCTGCTTTCCATGGAAAGTGTTGCTTCTTTAATTTTGTCTAGGAACAGAAGAGTTGAGAGCTGAAACCTGCTGATGCCTCCTTAATGTAGCTGATGCCTCCTTAATGTAGCTGATGCCTCCTTAATTGGAGATCCAGGGTCTGAGGCTACATCCTCCTCAACAGACAGCTTGACCTCGTCCCCTCAGCTGCCCTCTCTCTGTCTAGGAGCACCCTAGGTCGCACCAGCGGCCTGGGGTGGGCATGAAACCTGTCTCTGTCTCTGCTTGCTCCTGGGGGCAGCGGGGACGCAGGGCTTGTTCTTCTCAGCGCCTCCTGTGTGGAGGGGCTGTCACAGTTGCTTCCGGGAAGCCTTTTCACAGCCCTTTTTCCCAGATAGGAAGAGGCAACCCCGTATGGCCTGTCTTCCGTCCCAGGCCCGGATCCCATCAAATTCCCAGGCTTCTACCACTGATACAGGATCCCAAGGTCTTTCAAAATCTTTTTTTTTTTTTTTTTTTTCTTACAATGCTACAGATTCCACAAGGAAGGCAGAGGATTTTGATCTCCCTGTGGCCACCCATTAACACTGATCAGCTCACAGAAGTCTTCCCCATTCCCTGTCTCAGGTAATGTAATGAAATTAGAGAAAAATACAGCCTGTCCTAGCACCATGCTTTTCAAAGTTTAGTCTGCTTCAGGCCAGGTCTGCTCAGTCTGCTGACTGGCAAAAAAGTCTTATTCCTACTTGCATTAATTTGCACTTGGTTCTGTTGTTGGCTCTTCCTCCAAGGCGACCGGTAGTGCTTTTTAATTGACTGGAAGGAGCCAGCTGAGTTGATGAAGTGCTCTCCAGGGCCTGAGTCTTTTGCTTGTGTAGCCCTCTTAGCCACTGTTAGGTGGAGTAGCAAGAAACCAAGGTGGTGAACTGAGCTGGTTCTTCTCTGTGTGGCTGATTAAATGTACCTATAAATCTATAGTTGGAAACTGGCTTTGCAGCCCCCATCTTCATCCCTCTGCTTGGAATGAGGTTGCTACATGCTAGCAGGAGGAAAAATGAGGTTTTTAAACTTTGCTTCTGGCTAAACTACTCTGTTTCACATACATTGTCACAAGAGCTCCATGAACCTCCAGGAACTTTTTCTGCCACACATGTATTTGTCCAGCTTGCTTCTTTAGTGAAGTTTCCTGAGCAGTGGAAGGCATAGCCACCCCATTGGGGCGGGCTGCACTGTGATAGGAAGAGGCAGTCGACCCAAGAGAGAAAAGTAAAGTGCTGGCTATGAAGCCCTCCCTGCTCCATGTCATTGCAGCATACTGGCACGATCCTCTTTCCAGGCTGGTCACAGCTTTAATGTAGCCTAGTCAGAACAGGGGCCAAAAGAAAAAAATATTATAGATTCAACATACAAGCAATGTCATAAGGCAATGAGCTATCTGGCAACCTGAGCTTTGTTACCATGGTTCAGCAAGTTCTTTTTAGCATTCCTGGAATTGTATCAAACATTCATGTCTGCAGCATCAAACTTTTCCCATGTTAGGCAGAGCTGCCCACAGAAGCAGCTGGCTGCGGGTGCATGGACTTGCCTCACACCCAGCACCTGAGGCCACAGAGAGCCAAGGAGCTCAACCGTGTCTATGGATCCTTGCTTTAGGAGCTGCCCTTCTGACCCAAGCACAAGACAGTCGCCCTCAAATGCTCCACTTGTTCAGGAGCTCGCTTTCTCTCCCTTGCTCTCCCCCAGACCTCGCCTCAGAGAGAATTGGCACTGCCCAGACCTGAGGTATATATGCTATTCTTGGTGTAGTAGGATCAAGAGCAAGGATACCCTGGTACATGTCACAACATAGCTTGGGTCCAGCTCTTTCAAAACCCACTCTATCTCCAAGCGATGTTCTGCAAAATCTCGCTTTTCCAGTCTGATTTCTGTGTGGTTGGTGTCAGAGCCATACGTCAGTCTGGCTCAGGGCATATGTCAGGGCTGGCTCAGCAAGCCTTGTCTTGCTCTGGATGTGACCTTACTGTGACCAAAGCAGAGGTTTCGGATAACCATGTCTTCTTTCTCTGCTCCCAAACTATTGTATCCCACACAAAATAGATAGAGGAAGCACCCAAATGCCGTCCGACATTTCTGTGCATGTTTTACCCTTCCAGACTGTTTTACCAATCTGAGGAGGCTGGAGAAATGACTGCACTTGAGCTCTGGTTCCCAAAGCCCTGTGTACTTCTGAGTGTGTGTGTGTCTGTGCGCGCGCCATGCAGGAAAGTTCTGCAGCAGTGCTAATGGCACAGAGAAAAGCCATTAAAGGAGGAAGAGTTGAGGTTACAATATTGTGCTGAAAAGTTTATTGCTGCCTGTAGAGACATCAGGTCTGTACTTCCAGGATTACTCAGTGCTTAATGCCGAGTGCCTGCATATTACTTTTGCCGGGAAGCCCATTTGGGGTTCTTCCAAAACGGAAAAATTAAAGGGCTTCCCTAATAATTGTGCTCTCCAAAAAATAAATAAATAAATAAATAAATAAATCCAAATCCAACTCAGGAACCCGAATTGAAGTAGTCAATGTGGAAGAAAGGCAGCACTCTGGAGTCTGTGAGAGGCAGTCCTGGTGTCTGAGCTGTGGATGGAACAGTGTCTGTGTCTGGCTCTTGTGGGAAGTGACATTCATATTTGTTCTCTTCCTATTGTCTCCAGAGACTTGCCGCAGAGAGAAAAGTTAATAATTTTGGTGCATTGCGCGTAAATTTGCTTGGCAAACCCTTCTCTAAACCTTACCGCCATAAGGAAACTTGTCTCCAAAGAATTGAGGTGACTTGTTCACATCCTTATTTTCCATCTCCTCTTGGCACAGAAGACAGAAAAGGAGAAGTCAGGTCTTTTGCGCCCCAGTCTTACACCCAGACTGTTGGACAACTCTTTTCCCGACGTTGAGTTTACATCTGCGAATACAGTTGGTGTCTAAAATAGATGGAGACTGGAAGGTGCAAGAGCAATGATTTAGGGAAGCTGTAGTATTTCAACCCTTTCATCTCAGTTCTTGCTTCTCTTCTGGCATCTAACTGCTATTTGAAATCAATGAGAGTAAAGTGCCAAGATGCAAGCTGGACTCTGTGTCTCTTTGCAACTATTAAAACTTCACAGGGGCACTGCCTGGAAACTGAGTTGAGTGTGAACACAAGAGTCCATGGACTCAGTGAGATCCTTCGAATTTGTTGTACTTGTTGGGTTTTTCTGGAGGAAGGCATGTATCTCTCCTCTACCCCATCTCAATAAACAAGGTACCTGTGAAGGACTGATCAGAACTAGCTCCAGAGATGTTCTGAAATGTCTCAACCCAAAAGGCTAGACCCAGGGGACCCTCCTTCATATTCAGAGAAACTCAGGTTCAAAATCAAAGAGACTTGAAAGTCTGAAGACTCATCTGAGGCTGGGTCTGAGCTGTCTCCTGAGCTGTATCCAGCATCGTTGTGGGCAGCAGGAAAGGGAAACCTGTGCGTCTGAAAGCTGGTAGAAAAAAGTTAAGTGATGAAGATAGTGATAGTTAAATGAAGAAGGTAACATTGCAGTTGTGCTCTGGCAGTTTCTGAGTGTGTCTGCGTGCTGCAGGGCCTCAAAACCCATCTACCTCACACTCTTTTATATCTGAAGTTGTATTGCTGTTCTTTACAAATCCTGCTGGGAAGGTCTGGAAGAACAGACACCACGGAGTCCTCTGGTTGGAAGCCTGGCACACAAATCCCTTTGCATAAAGGGAATGTCAGCATTTCTTCTCGCCACATATCCTGCTTCTGCTCTCCTGGGAGTTCAGCCGTTCATTCTCTGAGCCACTTGGGTGATAAGTTCAGTAGTGTACATTAGATAGGACTGGTCCAATCCTTGCAGAGTGAGACAAGGAGCTGTGAACTCCAAGGAATATGCCCTCGTTTCTCCACCCTCTCTCTCTGCAGTTCCCTTCCCAGGCCTCAGTTTCCCCATGTGTGCAAAATAGAATTTGCTCAGAGCTGGCAGTTGTTCCTGCAGAGCTCTGTAAAATGGGACAGTGCCATCAAAAGGGCCATTGACTTCTGTGAGGATCCAGGAACTAAGTGGTAGGGAAATGTGTTTTGAAGGATCCAAGCTAGATATTCAACTCAGCCACCCAAGGCAAGACCACTAAACCACTGCAGATGGATATAGGCCCAACCTGTTTTTCCAGACATGGTGATGCCTCCTCTAACAAGAACTTTGCCCCGTATCTCTTTGTTCCATATCTCACCATTAGCCAAGATTTTCCTGCTGTTTATCCTCAAGCATCTTGCTGGTGTCTAAATCTATGACTTCTTGCCCCATCCACCAAGGACCTTTCAGGAAACACCTTGCACATTTAGATGCACATTAATGTGTTCCCTCTCCAGTATTCTCTTCTTGGCCTTTGCCATTTTTTCTAGACATCTTATCACTGACTCTAGATTTTTGCCAGTTGACCTCTTACTAGATACCGCACTGTTTCTGCATCCTAATGTGGTGGTAGGTTGAGCCTGATTGCAGCTAAATCATGGTTATAGACAAAGATAGACAAGAAGAAGGGATGAAAGAACATTATCCTAGTTTATTAAGCTACATAGTACCTAGGAAAGGGTTATAATAGCCAATATCTCTGTGGCTGTTATGGAGGAGGTATTGTAATCTAGCTTATGGGTCAGGAGACGAAGTTAAATTTAACCATGAGAAATGGGAAACAGACCAAAGACATGAAAGAGAAGCTCTGGAAGAGGACCCATTGCTGGTTAGTCTTGAGTGTGAAGACAGAAAATGAATTTAAGGTGTGAGACATGCACCCCATCTCCTCTTTACCATCCTCCAACCCTGAAGTTTTCCTATACTAAGTGAAGGGCCAATGACTTTACATTCCTGGTGGAGCCAAGAAGTAATAAACCATACCATGGATCTGGATTTGCTCCAGTTCCCAGTTAATGTGAGTAGTTCCCAAATTTATGCAGATATAACTGATGACCAAGGTACATGATATTAAAAGGCAAAGAAATACTCTGAACACGTGATAACCAGGACACTCAAGAACAGAATGGACTTCATGGGAAGTCCACCTGTTGCAATCTCCCAAATCAACTTCTGACATCTTCAGCTTAAGAAGTCAGGCAGGCAATTCCCGATGGACTGCTGAAGTACGTTACCTGAGGATTTGAAAGGAGGTGGAGATGGATCAGTGCTGGGGAGTTTTATATACTTTTCACATCGGGTTTAGGTGAGTCAGGACAAGATCCCTGTTTTTTTCTTTCCTGTCTCATGTTGTCTGTACTGCTCCAGGTGTCCAGCACAGAACTTTTGAGCTGTATCACTTACTGGCCTGATGACAGCTAAAATATTGCTTGGGAAAATAAAGTGAGGCTTGGGTTCTCCTGGTGTTTTTCCACCATTTTTTGCTCAAAGGACTGTCTTACCTTAGGGGAAAAAATCCATTGCTCCTCTCTTGCCTTCCAGAAATCTTTCCTGAGTCCCAGCCTACAATGTATGTCCTGCTCTGTTGATCACTGTAGAAGGTCGAAATGCTGCCTAGGCTGAATAACAGCGATCTATTCACAGGCAGTTCTTTCCAGTATTTTTTTTCAAGGCTGCTGTGAGGCAAGTTTCTGGTTCACTCACAGAGCTAGACTTCTCCAAAACTGCTCTTTTCATCTCCAAACCAAGAGCCCTGTGATATGGAAGTCATTGGCAATGGGGAAAAATATGGGGAGCATCCATTCTTTTACCATTGCTTTTCTAACCAGAACTGCGCTTTAAAACCAGGCATTTCCTTTCTTGAATCAAACACCTGTTTCTGCTAAAAAAACACCCACCACTGGTCAAAGGAAGACGCTCTTACTTGAGACACTAGTATTTTATTTCGGACTGATCCATTTTTCTTTTAATTCAGATCAATGCAGGTTAATTGAGAGCAGCTTATTTTTACTTCTGCTGGTATCTGGCTGCCAAGATCAATACCAGTCATTTCCACTTAAACTATTGTAGCTTTACTGGAACTACCAGAGCACCCAGCTGTCCACACAGCGTATTACGGGCCAGCCCCGTTCATGTGGTTCCTCATGTCATAATTGTGAGCAGTCCATCGTCAGTCTGGCTGCAGTGGCATCTTCGTAATGCTGGAAGGAAATGGAAACATGCTCAGCCTCAACCAGCGGCAATATATTACAGCATGAAACATTTGCACACTAAAAATACTCAGTGAGGGGTAACCATTCATTGATTTCTCCTGCATTAACGGGGCCGCAGAGATCCCTCTGGCCACCCTTTGCCGCTAGATGGGGCAATGCAGCAGCAGCTCAAGGCGGCTTCCCTCTCCCAAAGACACCGAAGTGACGGCTTTGCTCAGCTGGGGGGACGAGGAGCCTCATGTTCTTGCACTCATGTCCTCCATGCGAAATTCCGTGGGGCTGCCTGACCCCCTGTCAGTGTTTCTGTAGGAGCAAAAACCTTCTGAGAGGGGCGGTGGGTTCAGGAGTGCTGCACTGCATCCTAGATGTCCTTGGTGGGAAGAAGTTTCACTGGCTGAGATCACCGGGAAAGTCACAGCTTTCCTGGGAAAATGATGGGGATGTGGCCAGGATGGTCAGTGCAATAGTGGAGGGACAATCCCCTTCACCCCTGCACATTTGTCACCAGCCCTGAGCGGGGGCTGTTTTCTGACCCACAGCAGCACAGAGCAACGTGGACCAGGCAGACAAGCCCGTCACTGTGCCTAGAAGCTCCCTGCAGATAGTCACGGGGCAGGTGTTTTGCTGCAGATGGAGCTTCCTCTCTTCAGCCAACTGAACAAAGCTGCTGAACGAACAGTGAGAGCAACAGGTAGCTCCCGAGGCCGAGGTGGAACTAGTGAGACCCTGGGGGATATTCCACATGAGCCAGATGGCTGCAGGGAGTGGAAAGATTTATGGTCGTGTGTTTCTGGAAGACTACGAGTGACAGCCCAGGTAGGAGGAACCGCTGTCACCTGTTGTTGGCCCAGGCCAGGGGTGTGACATGTTCTGCACCTTGTCATCTTTGCAAACCTGGGCAGATCTGACAGCAGCCCAGAGCAGCCCGAGCTTGGCTGAATGTTACATGGGGTTGAAAGTGGCTCAGAAAGAAAAGAAAAGGAAAAAAAAAAAAAAAAAAAAAAAAAAATACCCAGTAAAGACAGGACCTCTGGAAAAAACTAACCTGTTCT
>JAWLRI010000229.1:3353848-3384868 GCA_034781795.1 Crypturellus tataupa
TTTTAACTGGCATAATAAAAAAAAGAAAAAAAAAAAAAAAAAAAGAAAAGAAAAGAAAAAAATGAAGAAAATTAAAAAAAAAAAAAATACCCAGTTCAGACAGGACCTCTGGAAACAACTCACCTGTTCTGAGCTCCAAGAATGAGGCTCCAAATCAGAGGTTAGATTGCAGAAATGGTATGGGTAAGATTACAGCAGCCAGAGAGTCCTGGTCATAAATGTCAGCGGATAACTACTCTGGCCCATTTTTCTTAAGCAGAACTGTTTTAAAGGGTCATTAAAAATTGTTGGTGTCCATAGGTTGGGACACAGAGGCTCCAACCCAGGTCTTTTATTCCCTCTGGCTGTATCAGTCAAGGCAATGGACTTCAAGAAGCCATATGTCAGCTAAATGTGTCTCTAATTGATTTGTGGATCTAGATGGAGTGTAAACATTTTACCAGTCAGAGAGCAGCTGATCGAGAGGGGAGAAAAGATGATGGTGGGAGGCGAAAGGAAGGGAGACATTTTAGTGTGAAACACTGGGAAAGCCTTGAAAAAACGACTTCCGGAAGGGACTGCAAAAGCCCTGTTTATTCCTGCCCCTCCACAGGGTTCCTCAGTAATGGAGTCACTCCCAGGGAGAAAGTAAACTCCAATTAGGCAGTTGGAAGGGACAGTTTTCAATCCCATGCCTGCCCAAAGAAGCTGTGTCAGCTCATGTTATGGAGATGGCCTGGTGGCAGGCAGGGGAGCAGATGGGAGCAGCTTGTGGACAACAAAGGGTGTCCTGGGAATCTTCCCCTCACAGAGATGCGGCCTGGACCCCCCCCTTTTTCCTCTTTCCCAGCAGTGGTTGACCGGCCTCAGGCTGACTTGTGCTTGGCTTGTCATCGACGCATTCACCTCCAAAACACCCTCCAACGGGGCATGGCCCATCTCCCCACCAAATTATATTTACTCATCTCTTTTCACAGTGCCTCTTTTCTCTTCTTCCTTTGCCCCATGCCTCATCCAGCCATTCTTCCTCTTCCTCCCCAGTCACTTCTGGATGTCCACTCTCCACAGATGAACACCATTTTCCAGCCCCAGGGGTGACCAGCTACCACTGCTCCAAAGGCATCAGATGTAATAAAGCAGTAAAATGCTTTACCCACTCTGTCACCTAGCCTGGTGACAGGACGGTTGCTGCCACCTGTATTGGTGATGATTATCACCAAGGCCTTTGAAGAAGTAGTTATGGGCAAAAGGATGTCCCATATTGTTGCTTGTCAAGAATTCATGATATCTTTCATCCAAGAGCGCAAGCATTGCTCATTCCATTTCCAAATCTGTACATTTAGCAATTGAACTTCGCCCAAAGTCATGAGGTTTAGTTGGGAAAACTAGAAATCTTAGTCTTTTGGTTGTCTTTAGAGCCTCCTTTCAAGCTTTTACTCCTGAGCCACAAATGGCAGGGTGGTGTTGGGGCTGCATTTTTCTAAGCATGAAAAGTAAGAAATCTTCTACTCCCATCAGAGAGACTTCAAGAAATAGTCAGCTCCAATAAGCTTTTTTGATAAAACTGCAAAACCTAAAAGACCTACTTCTCTTACAGAATACTGTGAAACTTTGTGTTGGGACGAAATACAACAGATGTTGCTCAAAAAAAAAAAAAAAAAAAAAAGCCTTTATTTGTCTTTTTGTCTCCAAACCTGTGTTACATAAACTGGGAAAATAGAACTGAAACCCATTTGTGAGTCTCAAGGAAAGTTTAATGAGAAGCTCTGATTATATAAAAAAAAAAAGAAAAAAAAGACACAAAATGGAGAAAATATTTGAAAATGGCAAAAAGTTTTTTTTGGGGGGGTGATAAAAGTTGACAGACAGCTGCTTTGGCAGGACTTGTGCAAGCTGGGTACCGCCTGCTAGGAAAGGCCTCCCAGTGCAAGCCTGAGCTGGAGCTATGATTTAACTCACCCGTCTCACCCCCCCGTTGCTCTGGCTCCTGCACTTGCCCCGCGGCTGTGAAAAGCGAGAGCAGGTAATTGCGGGGCCGGGCGGCCCTGCCTGACAGCTGACGCCAGCTCCGGTGACCCCACGGGCCGCCACGGCCCCGCAGCCGCTTCCCGCCCTGCGTCTGGCGTGGGAGCCGCCGCCGTCACCCTGCAGCACGGGCTGTCGCGAGCTCGCGCGTGCACGGCCGCACGCCTGCGTGCCGGGCGCTGAGCCCACCGTGCCGCTGGCAAACCTGGCCTGGGAAGGCGTCCCGTGCCTGTGCGGAGGCTGCAAGCTGTTGAGGGACGCAGGGAATAGCTGTACACCGTGCTTGCCGGCGGCTGGAAATCTCTGGCAATATGGTGAGCAAGGCCGGGCACAGCCGGGACGAGAGTCCTGGCGAGGCGGCAGGTGGGAACTTGCGGCAGATCGCAGCTTAAGTCCCAGCTTCTTCTGCTCTGTCTTGCTTGCAGGAAAGGGGTTTGCAACTTGCTCCCAGGTGTAAGTGTTAGGGAGGGATGGGCTGCAAGAACATCAGAATTTCGCCCCAAAATGCAGGCAAGAGCAGTGACCGCTGTCCCTGATTCCCCTCCCAGGTTCTCCTCCTCTCCTCCTGCGGGAGATGACCCTTCTAGTTCCCTCTCAACCACACAGGCTGATTCTTATTCTGCTCTCCCCGAACCTCCCTCCCCGGGGAAGTGGAGGTGATCATCTCTTGCTTCAGGAGCCTCTTTCTCAACGGCTGCTGGCTGTGACCTGCATGCAGTGTGAGAGGGGGACGTGTGTGGCCTCCCACAGACCCATCGAACCGTTGCCCGCGGGGGAGGCCGCTGCAGACGCTGTGCTGGCATGCTGAGGAAGCGGAGAGTCCCAGGAGGCACCTCCTGTGAGAAAGGCAAGAGTCCCAGAAGAATGGATGCTTCAAGCCTATTTTGCTTTCTGGAACTGGAAGCCTGTCAGGCTCCTCTATGGATCTGGCAGGGCTATTCCTGCGAGTTTCTCTGCTCTGGGCACAGTCAGCAGACATGAGCAGGCTGCAGTGCAATGGCGAGGGGCACATTCAGCCCGGTGACCTGAGGTGCTCATAGGTAGCAGGACATCCTGCCCCTTCCTCTGGGAGGTCAGATTGCCTGTTTCACAGTCCAGGGGGGTAGCTTGGATATTTGGTTTGTGAGGATCCAGATGTTTCATTGCTTTTCCCAGATTGCTCCACTTTTTAGGGGTGCCCGACAGCATAAGTCCTTGCACCCCGCAGCCCAAACAAAACCCACAGCACAAGTTCATAGTGGCATGAGAAATGCTGTGTCCCACACATCTGAGTATCTTCATCTGTCTGAGGTGATAAACGGAAGAAGTCATCACTTGGGAGCGGAGCTCTGTTGAAGGAGGGAAGCAACAGAACTGAGCTCCTTGCTTCAGAAGAGTCGGTTACATGGGGGCAGCTCCTTAGGAGCTGTGTCTGGCTTCACTGGCCAGGACAGAGCCTAAATGATGTAGCTGGCTTTCTGTAGCCGTTGCAAAGGAGCTACTCCTTCCTAGCTGGCCCATATATACACTGAATACAGGAATGCTTAATAGGTGAGGGCTAGGGCAACACTTAGGTAGGAACAAGAAGGGGATAAGGACTGGGTGGTCATTCTGGACTCAGCACAATTCTTCTTCTTGGGTATGACCCATAGTTTTCCAGAGGGATGTGCCTGGTCACAGTGAGGGGACCCCGTGACTTCCAGATGGGGTGAGCTGGGACCTTGGCTGGCAGGGGCAGGGCAGGGATGGTGTGTGAGCAGGATCACAGCTGCAACGTGGCCGTTGTGAACTGCGCTTTGGAGCTGGCTGGCCGGGGTGAGCGTCAGCCGGTCTCTAAGAAACTGGGTTCTCATTTCCTGCCCAAGAGATGCCTATTGGCCGGGCACCAGATCGTGCTCAAGGGATGGCCGTGCAAGCGTATCGGGTGGCCGTGGCTCACATTATGGGGCGGCTTCCCTGCTCCATTTCTGTGCACGTCTCCCCAGGACAGCGATCAGGTTACCAGCCCTTCACAATACGCCGGGCATCTATTATTCAGCTGACTGAGCTCTGCCGTCTACGCTGGCGTAGGATCCACGGCAGATCCAGCCTCTCCCGCACTCGGCAAAGGTGGCCCTCAGTAAGTGCCTGACATCTTCGCTAGAGAGGCAGGAGGAGACCTGCCCGAGCGGAGGATGAGGCTGTAAATCACCCAGCGTGAATCATTAGGATCTGAGCAGAAGGTTGGCGGAAACCACTCAGAGCTACCTGAGCTCCAGTAATGCTTTATATAGTGTGAGCAAAACCCATCACATGAATTCCTGTCAGGGGGATCGGTGGACAAAACCCACGCTCTTCCTGTGTGCTTGGCTAAAATGCGACGAGCTGCATGGGGAACCTCTTACCCGATGAAATGATGAGATATGGGTCTGAACCTCCAGACCGCCAGATAGACAAGGGCTAATAGAAGCCAGTAAGTGGAATAAAAAAAAAAAAAAACCTCCATGTCAGGGGGCTCTGGAGAGAGCAATGTCCTGGAGAGCCAGGAGGAGGAGAGGAGGGAGCAGTGAGTGGCCTTTTGGCCAGGATGCTTCCTCTAGCTCTTCATTCACAATTTCTGTCTGTCAGTGCCAAGGGTGAGGAGCTGTTTAGTGAATAGGAAGTACTCAGGACAGAGCACAAAGTGATGAAAATCTTCCACTTGGATGTTTCTCCTACTGGTACATGTTATTTTGCTGACATGGAAACAGAATTGGAGAGGACAGGGAAATGCATCAATTCTGATGAAATTTCACTCTGGAAAAAAAAAGGCTACACACAGAAATGAACTGAGTGTGCTGAGGATGGCAGTGGAGTTCTGTTTTATTATCATTAAAATGGAAGATTTACAAGTAAACTTCATTTTAGTCCATTAAACTTATTTTGCTTTCAAAATTCCTCCCTTTTTTTGTCAAGGTTTAATGAAAATATATGCAAGATGATTTTATCAAATTGGAATGTCACACTCAGCCCCAAATTCAAGCCAGTCTCCCCCTCTCCCTCCTTTTCTGCAAATACTATCTTTTACGTGAAAAAACTTAAGTGTTTTCTATCCAACAGCAATGCAAGTGTCTGCACACCTCTGTTTCTCTCATGAAGGCTGTACAATTAGCTTTCCCAAATATCAAAAATGTAAGGAAGGAGTAAGTGGAGGTGTTTCAAATGACCAAAAGGCTTTTCCAAATTTGTCTCCTGCAGGATATACACCCATCCAAAATCCACAACTAACCAGGAGGATAAAATACAGACCCCTAAATTCACTGCTGAGAGACCTTAATTTTGGTGCCTTGGGATCCCCATACATCCTCCAATTCACTGTTTCCTTTGCACATGTTTATCATGAAGATGTGGGATTTTTCAGGTAATTTGTCTTGAAATCAGTGCAATTACTGCCAGTTTACGCCAGCCAGGTTTTAGGTCTCATCAGTGTGTCTTTTACTTTGTGTTTTCCTCTTTCTGGTGTTCTGTTGAAGGCTGGGGCAGAGTGATTTTGTCACTTTGTGAGACCACAGTGTAAGCCCTGCCAACTTGTGGGTGCTCTGAAATCCTGGGACTCCCTAGGTCTTATGATCCTCATCCCGCTTTGGCCTACACAGTAACACCCATTTTAAAAGATCCAGCTGCTCTCTCCCTGCTTCCCATGACAGACTGGTAGATTCACAGATGCCATCACTGCCAGGCCGCCTCTTCCACCCTCTGGCTCCAGGGCTCCCTTTCCATGTGGGACAGCGCCTGTGAAAGAACTGAGTTGCCCATCGCAATCTGCACCATTCAGCTTCCCTGCTCAAGTCTCACTTGCCTGGCATTTTATTTCTCAATGGACAAGCTTAACAGAGATGTCTTGGGTTTTTTAAAATAGTTAATATTTAAATATTAATTGAGCCATTAATTACATCTGAGCCCCAGAACAAAACAGATGTGAATAATTAATGAGAGGGCCTATGGTAAATGTCTCTAATAATTCACAAAGCAACAGAACCAGGTATTTTCAGAGCATTCAATGAGAAGAGAGAGGAGAAGCAGGGGAGAGGGGAAGCAAGTAAATGAAAGAATACAAGGGAAGAGACTGAAAAGAGAGAGGAAATGTTGGCTGTTTGGCACTGTTCTTTCAAGGATTTCTCAGCATTGCTCATCTCTGTAATATCCAGCTACTAGGAAGGGGATATATATATATAATCAGCAACCCAAATTACAAGGAGACTGAGTCTCACCCAAAAGCAAATGTGGGAAAAGAGCTGTGTCCCTTGGCACTCTTTCCCTATGCTCTAGGAATTTTGGACTGACTTTTTGAAGAGCCGCTGGCATGTGTCTTCTTGCACCATTACTATCTGAGCAACCTGTGCTGCAGAAGAAACCAGTCCCTAAGCAGAGATTTTTAGTGCCCTCTCTTTCTCCCTCCTCCAACAGGTTTCAAACACTCTCTCTGGAGCATGCAGTAAGGAGGATGCTACTCTGAAAATATATGCACATGCTTTGCAGGAGCTGGTAACTCGCTGACATAGGGCACATGCATTTACAAACTGTTGCATCCTCAAGTAAGGCTGAGGGCTACAGTGCTGAACACGCACAGACACACAACAGACATCCCATCCTGCTCCCTCGTTTAATGCTAGGGCAGGTTACTGGTCTCTTTGTGCATTAGTTTGTGCAGAAGCATCTGGCTAATGACCCTCCTCATGGACTAGACTGCCATAGCTGTCAAGATCTTTGAGGCAGAGGTATTTTGCCACCTGTAACCACCTACAAGGCAGGTGTCCTCTCTGAGGTAGTGCCAGGAGTGCTGATTGCATTACTGACCCCCTCCAGCTCTGTCCAGCAGCAGTGCAGCACAGTGCACGCAGGCACCTTCCCATCTCCCCCTGCAGTAGGGCTTCTCCTTAGCAAACAGGGCGGGTTTTGTTCGCAGTAGGGATCAATATTAACATTTTGCAGAGCCTGCTGCTCTGCAAATACCCCCCCTGCACATTTTTGCCATCAAGAGAGTCTTTTAATTCTCTAGTAGGCTTCAGAGCAAGCCTTTGACAGGTTCAGAGCAGAGGTTTCTGTGTTTTACTATTCCCTTTTCCAGTACTCCCAGTTTCTGCTGTTGTGTAATTACTCTGTCCTCACTCTGTAGTTGATTGACAGCCATTAAATGAGTGTGGGTTACCATCTTCCTTGACAGACCAATAGATACATGACACACACCCACTGTTACTACAGCAGCTTTTCTTTACAACGGATGAAAATGATACAACTCACCATGTGCTTGAAAATTGTGACCCTCTCAACCATATTAACAACCGTGTAATCAGCAAGCATCAGGGCCTTTCTAATGAAGTGATGCCATTCTCCCCAAGCCATATAAAGTGTTCACTAAATGTGTCTTTGTTCCTTTTTACAGATGAAAAATTCAGGCCTCTTCCTTAGCTTATTGACCCCAACAAACTCAGGAGAAAAAGAAACCAGTCCCTGTCTAGCTCTAAGAGCATGATATCCACACCGTAAGGGTTATATAGAGAATAGCAAAATGGTTGGAGTAATTGTTCTCTATGTCAACTTCTCTATCTCTGTAGATGTAACATTTATAAATTAACCAAAATGCTTGCAAATCTGCATAACCAGTTACCCATGTTCCTAATGCTTTCAATTTATCCTAATAGACATTTAATGAATACTTTATAAAGCCATAGATGGGGTATTTTAAAATCAATGGTGCTATTTTATTGCTGTTCGTATTATCTTTATTTGGATGGTGTCTTAGTACTCTGATGCCCATTGATTTCAGGCCTTGATCAATGAAATAAGGTTTCATTGTAAATACACTGAGGTTTACAGGAAAAATTAGATCTAGATGGAAAGGGTATGAGGTGCTTCTCAGTTCTTTCATGGGTGAGACATGCCTGAATTTGCCACTCACAACTCAGAATAAGGGTAACAAAAGGTAAGCTTAGATATTGTCCTAACACAACTCTCCTCTTATTTGGTTGTGAGATCCAATCCAGCAAATGTCTTGCCTACACAAGCTGTTGACCAGACTTTCCTGACAGACACTGGAAGATCTTTCTAGTATTTAATCTTCATGGTTGCCCACATCCCAAACATGTCTTCAAGGAAAACTGGCAATGCTGGTACATGATAGAAGCAGCTTTCAGCTTCCTCACAAATCTATTGATAACTGGGAAAAAGCCTAGGTATTTCCCTAGGTCTGGCTCCAATCAGAACAAGCTAGAGAGACTATTCCCCATGCTACATGTCAGGCCTCCTGTTGCCTTTGAGACAACACTTCGGACAGTGTCAACGGAGGGAGAACGAAATATATTAACTATTTTGAGAGACCAAAAAGAAAGTGTCCCACTGTGATGCATTTTTCTGGGAAGAGTGGTTCATTTTGCATCAAGTACTTAAAAAATCCCTAGAACAAGGAGGTGACAACCTCTCAATCTGGGGTACTGAAATGTTCCCAGACAAGTGGAAAAGACCTCCCAGAAGCTGAGTCCCAGAAAAAGCCTGAGGTCAGGACTCAGCTCTGATGTGAGTGACCTGAATTAAGTCCCCTTAGGAATTCATACTGGAGCCTTCTTCAGGGATATTGCCACTTTCTTGGGTAAAAGGGGAGAGTTTTCTCATCGTTTTTCTTGTGACTAGCATGCACCAAAGTTCTGCCATCCACACCCATACCTTTGCTTTTGGTGAAACTCATCGACTTTGCCTGACCATGTTGTTTTGCATGATGCAAGAGGTTTTTCAGGTTTCATCAAGAAAACCCTAAAACATAGCTCTTCTGAATTCTCTGTGACTCTCTCTCCCGATTTCTCAGTTCAGCTAAGCAGCCACTATCTACAGAGACTTTCTATCGTGTCAAGATTGTGGCTCAGCTGCACACCTCTTGCTAATGCATTGCTGAGGGCACTAATTAGAGCTTCCAGGAACTAATGCACAGCAGGTTAAGCCCATTGGATGTCTGCTGTACAAGTTCACGGTTCACACAAGACTTTCATGTGCCATCTCTGACCTGTGGATAACAGTTTTTCCATCTCCCTCAGCTTGTTGCTAAGCTCCTCCCTGGCTGCACAGTTTGTGTAGCTCTAGCCTTGTCTGGAAGATGAACACCATTCCTGGACAGGTCCTACTGCTGAAAAGAGCAGAGTCTTGTTCACCTCCTCCTGGAGACCCTTCTATACTCTCAAGATGCTGGTGCACTTTGGGAACACACTAGGTCCAAGGGTTGGACCCCTCTCCCTCAAAGGAAAAAAAACTGTCTTGCCAGTTAATACTTTCTCCAGTCCCTGACTTCCCATTGCCAGCTGGAGGTCTTCACCTCTCCAGCCCTTTGGACCTCAACTACCTCTAGCTCTTTTCTGACGCCTGTATGGACATCCAAGCATTTTGGAATTCAGAGATCAGTCTCTCTTTCCTCTGCCCTTCATCCCCAAAGTGTCTGCCAGGCATAGACTAGGTTAATCTGCTGACTGTTAATCTCCCCAGTGACAGGGGATAAGAAAAGGGACAATACGGGAAGGTCTGTGGGTCAGGCTATGGCCTAGAGGGCTCTTAACCCTTTCCTCCATTGAGTCCCCAAGGTCCTGCCTGGAAGAACTCTGTCAGGAAGGACAATAGAGATTTATGCACAAAGGTCAAATAAACCATCTCTCTCAAATATTTTCCCCATCATACTCCACCCTTCCTCTGAAGAATACCCTGTAGGGCTTATTGGACACCTTCTTCTACAAACACAAAAGATCTCAGGGGACCAGAGCACCAAAAGCATTTAGATAACTAATTCCTATTGTCATTTCAGCAGGAAGTCAGAAACTTAAGTCTCTCATCTGCATCCAGGCCTAAGTGCCTAATGCTGCCATGGAGATATTGAGGGGCAGTTGACTGACCCCAGTTTTACCTGGAGGTAGGTGGAAAATTTCTGTTTACCACCCTGTATTTACTGAATAGGACAGATCACATGTAATTTTCCTGTTACGTACAAGGACGAGTCCTTTTCAGAAGTGTAAGTCCTTTCAGAAGAAGTGTTTATTACACTTTTTGTGTTGCTTTTCAGCAAAACAAGATGTCCTCATATGGTGTTTGAGTTCCTCCAGGTAAAACTAGGAGAGATGCTCCCACTCCAGCTTGTAGGGCCGTCTGGGGAAGACAACCTTTGGGTTGTCCACCCGCCCCTTACGGTGATGCTCTGGGGAAGAAAAGCACTGAACATTGTGCTCAGAGCAGCCAAATCACTAGAGGGAGTGGAAAGCACTCGTGTGATCTAGGAACAGAAACACGGGGTTAAAACCTGTGGGCAAGTACTGCGGTGTCCCCGGGGGGTTCTCTACCTGCACACAGTGCCACTTTGATCTCACTCCTCTGGAGATGTGACTAAACAGGCACTATGAAGCAAAAGCAGCTTTGTCCCTGCTGAAAGGAAAGCAAGCTGCTGGCAGGATAAACTTTCTGCACTTCAGAAGCTGCCCCCGCCATGCGCTCGTGCCCATCCCCGGAGGAGCAGGGACAAAGCTCCTGTCACCAGATAGCACCGTAAAGCTGCCCCGGGCACACAGCGCCAGCAGCCGACCGGGCCGCAGGGCTCGTCTGCACGGGGACGTTCATCACCTGGGGAGCCCGGCTGAGCTCCTGCCTCAGCTGGGAGAAGGGTCTGTCCCAGCACTCCTTTGTCCCCAGAACAAAACCGTCCGGCACCATCCAGCTGCTGCTGCAGAGCATGGAGAGGCCTGTGTCAGCGCGCAGGGTGCGCGGGAGACGTTTTCTCCACTGCGGTGGCTCTGCTGACCTCAGAGAAGCAGTGAGCATGGCCCAAGATGGTGGACAGAGCGGGCAGGGATGGAAGGGCAAGATGTGGGGGAGTCGTGGAGGACTTGGGAGACAGACTCATGTTATTGGCCAAGCTCTTCGTCCAGCAGCAAAGCAATTCCCTCAAGTGGGTTTCGTCTAACTCCCTTTGCTACTTTCCCTCCCTCTCTCCAAGAGGGTCAGGGCCTGAAATGCTGCTTTGGTTTTACAGGGCTGTCCCAGGCCAGCAGTGGACTCTGCTCCTGGTTCAGCCCAAAGTACCATCTTTAGACCTCATCGTACGAGTCCCAGTGGTACCAGAGCACTCTGACTGCAGCCCACACTGGGGCTGCAGCAAACCCAGCTTGCTGGAGCATCGCGTGAGTCACAGGCCGTGCTGGTCACCTAATGTAGAAATGATTCATCCATGTCAAGAAAGGCATTCCTGCTGCAGGTGGTGGCTCAGGGATGATGGGTCTTGCTTTGGCCTTGGTCAGCAGCAGCCAGAGCTGTAGTGCAGGTGAAACTCCAACTCAGCAGACTCTTGCTCTGATTAGTTAATTTCTCATGAAAGTCAAGGCATAGGAGGAAGAGATGTTGTAGGAAGGAGTGCATTGAGTCTGGAACTTGCTGGATCCAGGAGAGTCGTGATGGGTTACACACATGGAAGAGTCCTGGAATCACCACAGGGCAGCCCTTCTGTCTGGGCATAAGTGATGTAACAAACTCAAGACAGTATCAACAGTCCCCAGCCCTGGTTTGAGATTTTTTTCTTTATAGATAGCCCATTTTGAAATGTTTCTTCATTGCACAGTGCATGTTTGAAACAAAACTTGTTCTTTCTATTCATACAAATATTTACAGTAATTTGGAAAAGTCAAAGTGAAGCTGGTAAATTTTATTATCACGCAAGCTTTGTTTTAATCCAAAATAATTATTTTTAAGCCCTCTTTGATGCACCTTTTTTTAATATTCTGTCTAGAAACTGAAAATAAATCACAAGTTTTCCTAAGAAAACCTGCTTCCAGTCCAGAGGGAACACAATGTTTGTGTGCATGTGTGTATAACACTTTGGTTTTTTCCATGAATAGGGACAGGGTGACATGTCTAATCAGCAACACTGCAGGAGTATTGCTGAGGTAAAGGTTTTCCACTGATCTGATTCCAGGGTGTAGTGAATAACTCTACACTCAACAAGACTCAACAAACAAACAAACAAACAAACAAACAAAACAAAAACTTTACCATGGATAATCTTTACTTTCATCAAATAACCAAATCTGAGTCATTAAAAAGAAAACACAATTTCAAAAGAAAAGTGATGGAGGTAAGAAAATGAAAAGTGTTCGTTAAAGATGTGGAAAAAAATACTAGTTTTTAGCTTCTTGTTTTTTCAAGAAAGGATCTACTTTTAAACTTAATCAAAGTTTAGTCAAAGTCTTCTAGACTTTCGTTTAGTCAAAAAGAGTTTTCTATGAAAAGGATAAATAAAAAGAAACA
Organism: Crypturellus tataupa; assembly: GCA_034781795.1. Classification (NCBI taxonomy): domain Eukaryota; kingdom Metazoa; phylum Chordata; class Aves; order Tinamiformes; family Tinamidae; genus Crypturellus; species Crypturellus tataupa. The sequence continues at coordinate 3,366,113 of JAWLRI010000229.1, forward strand.
GTGAAAAATTTTATCTTCTCCACTTGCACAATTTGTTGGGGAGCTCAGTTTAGAAATCATCAGATGTCTACAGGGGTGACTGGAAAAGCAGGTATTGCTTCCATTTCGGCTGTGCTTCCTTGGGGGTAAGGACGTATTCTTCAGACTGAGAGCCAGCAGCCCGACCCCAAGTCCTGAGCAGGAGGTTTCTGAACCGGCCCCAGCGTGAAGAGGTGCATGAAGGAGCCAAACCCCATGTCCTTTCTGGCCCGTGTAAGCCAGTTCTGCCCAGACTGGGGCTGTTCTGGGCAGAAAACAGCTGGGGTTGCTCTCCTTGGCAGGGCTCCCCACACTGAAGCAAAGCCACCCTGCTAATGCCTGCATGTGGCTGCGCCGGGGGGTCCTTTTGGGATGAAGGGGAGATGCTCTGATTTCAGCTGCTCTGCCCTCCGTCCCTGCCTCACTTTCAGGTAGAGGCCAGGCGGAGGGCTGTTCCTGGAGGAGGTCGAGGAGGGGATGTCCCCTCCTCTGCGCTGCCTTTGCCTCCCTTCCCCCCAGCGCTCTCCTCCCCCTCTCCAGAGCCATGCAGAGCCTGGCTCCTCTGAGGGGTAATTGAAGCAGCACGTAGAGCATATGGCCAAGCAGGGATCCCTGCTGGTGCACCAGCTGTGAACTGGGTGCTGCGAGCAAGCAGGCGGTAAAAGGCCTCGTCTCCCTGTCTGGCTCTTTCTCCCTGCCCAAGCAGTTATTCAAATGACATATCTTAAAAGAGGTCTGCGTTTAGGGTCTCGCTAGCTGTCTGGGTGCCATGGTGGGGGACAATGCTCCGGGTTTCATGACAAATGCCCCTGCTCTACTCTCTCACCTTCCCACTTCTGTTGCTGTTGTCAGTGTAGCCCCCTGCCCTCCGCAGCCACACTGCTCTGCCCCTCTCCTGCCATGCATCAGCTCTGCGGCGGGATGCAGGCTGATGCTGTGGAGCAGGTGGGGGCCTGCACAGCAGACACCTGGGAACAGTTCCCCCTCACACTTTTCATAGACTTCTTCCCACCGGAGCAGACCTTCCACATGAACCTCCTCCAGCAGACCCCTGTGCTGCCAGGGGCAGGGGCTTTTCACCTTCTCATGTTTTCTCACCCTTGCAGTAAGAACTGGCTCCCGCTGTCTGGTGGCCGGGCTCTTTGCCCTGTGAGGAATTCCTGAGCCTCTACATGACACATGATGTCTCAGGACAGGAACTGGAGAGGGCAATACACTTCAATGGGAGATATGTCCCTCTGGAGATGGTCCCGCTGCTGTGTGTGAGGCCATAGTCTTCTTGCCCAGCAGGTTGAGGTGGTGGCCCTCCATAAAGCTTTTCCCATTCTAGGGAGGAAGAGGCTATGTGGAATGCCCGAAGCCCACTAATACCCTTTCTTTTTTTTCCACTCTTGTGAGTCGACTTGGGGAACTACCCTGCTAGGTCAGTTTTCAACCCCTGTGCATGCCCTAGGTAGCTGCCACTTGACAGCTGTGAACCTCAGAGACCAGCTTAAATGAAGACACAGTGACCTGTCTTTGGACTAGAGTTGTTTGGTGCGACAGCTTCTCACCATTTATAGTGTACGGTCACAGAGTAGATGCAGGCTGGCAGTAGAGTTCACATCAGTCCATCAGCTACTGGACTGCTTTCCCCTTCACTGCTCAGTTTTAGGATGAGTCAGGCCCTTTGCACCATGAAAACCTCTTATTTCCTAACCTACAGCCTGGAAAGGGTGTTAATCAGGCAGCTGGATGGGATCTGAACACAGACACACTCTCATCTTGCTCATCTCACACATAAATTTCTGCCACTTTCTAATGTGCTGTAGGACTGTTTTGGAGCATCCATCTCCTATCCAGATACCTACCCTGGTGCTCCTAGGCATCCGTAGCACAATTCTGGGTACCTGTTCTCTAAGCAGATATATTGAAATGAGAAATAGTTCCAATCACTGCTGTGTGTTTCTGGCCATATCTCAGCTTGGACTGTGCCATCTCTCACACCATGGCCTCTCACACATCCTCAGTATGTACAACCTGGCATAGTGCATACTCTGCTCCCAAAATAAGCTACAAAGCCAGGCATCACCCCTACCTTTCCTGACACACAGCCACGGCTCCAACTCCAGCAGGGAAGGAGTTCTCAGCTTTTGGGTCATAAATGATAACTCAGCCCATGGTCTTCTTTGCCTTTGCTTCTTTCCTTGTCCCCATGAAGAGGATTCAATCAATTCTGGGGGACCAGCTTACTATTTTCCTTCATTTTCTGAACAAAGAGTCCTTGCCCCTGTGGCAATGGATATATCCAGTGAAATGTCCATGCCAGGCCTCTCTGCAACTCATGGGGAGCTTTTTCTTGCAAAAAGAGATCCCTGCCTTTTTTGTTGTTGTTGTTGTTGTTTTTTGTGTTTTTTTTTTTTTTTTTTTTTTTTTTTTTTTTTTTTTTTTTTTTTTTTTTTTGTGAAATCTCTTTCTTTCCCTCTGTTCTTTTGGCCTTTTTCAATCCTCTATTACACTGGAAAGCCAGCATGGAGCTTATGTGATCAGAGGTCCTGAGGGAGGCAATGAAAGCGGAGAAAATGGCAGTAATAATCCTTCTGTTGCCCCCTGGGGGAAGAGGGGCTCTTGTCTCCAGGAGCATGACAAGGGACACTTTATTTTAGGAGACAGAGCAACTTGGGGGAAGGTGGACTGAGATATGACTGGGGAATCTGTGGAATATCTGTTGGGGGGAGAAAAAAGTAACATATACAAAAACCATTAGGGGTCATGGAAAATCACGGTAAATATGCAGAAATATCTGTAACCTCCTATTTTCTCAACTGTGCATGAAAAAATAGAAAAAAAAGGGGGATGTTGCTTGACTATTGCACTTTTTTTGTAATAGATGGGTAATAAAGCCTTTTGTATGGCTATGCTTTAGGAAAGCACTCTAGGGAGCTGCTGCTATCCCTGACATTGTAGCTGGTGTGTGCAGCCAAGGCCTGAAGTGATCGTGGAGAAATTTCTCTGTGTTTGAGCCTGCTCAGCCATTTGTGACTCTTGTTTGACTCTTCTACCTGTAGAAAACTGGACATGAGCCTTGCCTTTAGCACCTTCTTGCACCGAGAGATCTGACACTCATGCTGTGTCCATTCAGTCCCGTCTTTCCAGCAGGTCTTATGCCAGAGTTAGTTGCTCTCAAGAGCTGTGAGAAATGAGCCATCTCTCCTTCTCTAAGTGACAAATGCCTGCAGTACTACTCTGGGCATGGTTCTGGAAGTACCATCATGGAAGGACTCTCCATTCATTTTGGTCCCCAGGGTCTGGGCCAGGTGGAAAATGCAGGCAAGTTTTCTCCATTTTGCCATTTTGCCCTTTCTGTACACAGTCATTCTTCTCCCCACTAGACTTAGAGCCTTCCCTTAGCCAGAATGTTAAATGTGAGACTAAGGCAATGAAATACAAGGGGGGAAAGATGGTGATTTTCATCTCTGAAACTTGCAAATGCTTGCAAAGAATGTAAATGAAAAGTTGCTGAAGAAAATCAAAGGCATCTCCCTTTCCACCCTACTCCTGATTCATCTCTCACAATTCCCATCTCTTTGTCTCCTGGATTTGGGACAGAGCTACCTACAGCTTCCCAACTAGCCACAGGAAGGATTCTCCTTTCTAGAAAAAAGGATACAGTCTGGGTTATCGAGGCAGAGGAGGTGTCCTTCCTTCGCCTCCTGTCTCTTCCTGGACCACAGGATCACAGGACCAAGAAGACTGTACCTTCACTTCCCTTATTGTAGGAATTGCTTAAGTGAAGATGTCAGCTGATATTTCACCATTGCTGTCCTGCTCCATCACTGTTTGGGCATCAAGGAACTCTATAATTGAATGTTTGTGGTATACACTTAAACACACTAGGTGGTGCTTCCATGGCCACATGGCCTATGATATGGAGGTGTGCACCAGTCCTGGACCGCTCTGTCTTACGGCACAACTGGGATTTCCTCCAAGACAGAAGTGGATGGGATGGTACATTTCTCTAGTTTTCAGAGTCAGGGCTCTGTATCCTGGCAAAGTCTGAGAAAAAGGCTACAGTCCTTCCAGCGTCTTCCAAGTCTATATTCCAGAATGAGTAGACAGCCTCTCTCTGCGTGTAAGGACAACTTGCTAACCACCCATGCTGAGTTCTCATCTATGTCCACATACTATGGCTGGTTACTCATCTAGGGAGGGGGCAGGGAAATAGTCTTTAGTAAAAGTGCTTCATTTGGACCAATTATTCTCAAACTGAGGTGGAGGAGGCCGTCATTTCGGCATTTCCTTTTTTATTTTTTCTTCCTCCTTTTACATTTGTTGTGTGTGTTTTTTAACACTCTGGTAATGGCTGAATATCACACAAGTGCCCTGTCAAGAGATATATTCTATAAACACTTGACACCCAAGCTCAGGAATACATGGCCCGTGGCAAACATGAATTATTCAAATGGAAATCAAGATAATTTTGCTTCTAACTCAGAAAACCAAGACTCTTTCTTTCCTTCCTTATTTTTGTGTTTTCCTCTCCTCGTTCTCTTCCTTTCTTTCTCTTTCTTTCTTTTTTTTCTCTCTTTCCATCTCTCTCTTTTTCTTATCATTTCATTCCTCTTGCTTTTTCTCTCCTGCTGGAAATCCTAACTGTATTCATTTATAGGAAACTTCCTTCACTGCATAAACCAAGGGTGAGGACCGAAAGGAATGTCCTTAGGAGAAGGAAATGGTTAGAAGGTTTGTCCCCTTGGGCTGCTGTATCCCTTTGGCTGGAGACCATGAGAAGTGGAATCCCTGTGGCCAGGTGTTGAGGGGCCGTTGCAGATAGACATTGGCTCCCTCAACCAAAAACTCATCTTTCAAAAGTGATGTGCCTGGAAGAGGCAGGATGTCAGAATCGGCCTTTGGGGTATCTTTGGGATATTGCTGCAGTAATAGGGCCTTGTTTAGGGACATGGGTCTAAGGATTAGCAGTAGGACATTCTTTTCAGAGCAGCCGACCCACCTCAGAAGCTCTTAGAAGGTGGAAGTATTTAGACACAATGAGGAAAAAAATCCTCAAGACTGGAGAAAGGCAAAGGACGTCTATTTCTACCTCTACTTATGATCTTCCTTCTCATTTTCCCTTCCTTTGCTCTCTCTTTCCTTCTCCATTTTTTACAGATGTGGTCTCTGTCCCTTTGCTGATCAGAACCAAGTGTTGCCAAACATGTTTGTCTGTGGCAGCTCTTCCCTAACCTGGGACTAAATGAGACAGTTAAACCCTGTTGTTTACAGAACAGATCCAGAGATGGCCTGTGCCAAAGCTGTAGAAATGAGACACTTTGACTGGGGTCAGTCAGAGCCATGGGCAGCTGAGGAAGTATTGTCCCATTTCCTCTCAGCATTTGGAAGGTTTCTTTCTAACCAAATATTCATGGACTCTTTTCCGATAAGCTGATTGAGCTGTGCTGCTCTGATGACTAATGACTGTATTCTGGGCAGCAATTCATACTCAGACATGGGACTAGATCCTTCACTCGATCACTACGCAAGAAGGCATTTGTAGAGTTTGCCATCGCCTCGAAACAAGCTGACTTTTGGCTTCTAAAGGAATACATCACTTTTGAGCCCTCCAAACACACAAGGGACTGTTCAAAATGACACTCTTGGGCTGTAGAGGATTTTGGGGTAGCAGATGAGGTTTGTGCAGACAGCTACAGCAATGCTGTTACTCTCAGTAACTGCATTGCTTTGGGGGTCGTGGGGCTACAAGATGGGTCAGAGAAGCTATCCCAAGCTGTATCCTCAAGTTATGTCCATGAGATCTCAGCTCCCAGGTCCTGATGCTTCACTCATGTCCGATGTCAGGTTGAACAGTGAGGATACTTTTCTCCATGGATGATTTCATATTTTAAGACTCCCCTTCCTCTCTTCTCTGGTGATGTCCTCCAGGCAGGAGTGGGCACTGGGCACCTCTCTCCTTCCTTCCTCTTCCCTCCAAGGCTGCTGGCAGTTCCCTCTCCCGGTGAAGGGCCGTGGTTACTTGTGAGGTTGGGACTGGCTGTCAGCCAATCACAGCTCAGTAGAGGGATCTAATAGCCTCGGCGCCAGCCACTTAAGAGGAAGGAGAATATAGGTCATCAGTGACATCATCTCTCGGAAGGGTGGGAGGGGGGAGCAGAGAGGGGGAAGCAATCGTTTAAATTTGGAGAGGAGCTAACTGGAAATTTGGGCCATCAGGAGAATAATGGGCCGAGAGGAAGAGAGGGGGATATTAATAGAGCTGGTTTCTGTAAGAGCTGGAGCAAGCAGAGAGGGATGGAGAGCAAGAGAAAGCCTCGGTGTTGGCAGATGTGTATATACCAGAGCGGACTAAGGAAGTCCTGAGGAGACCTGGAGCATCATTCCAGATTCCTGCAGGGTCAAGCAGTGTGAAACCTTCCTCTCTGGATCCTGGGAGCCCAGCCAATCTCTCCTGCTCTCGCTGTGTGCCATTCAGCATGAAGCTGCCTGCCCTCCTTTGCTGCCATCCAAAACATATCTTTGACATGTGCATCCTGGCCCCATCAGAGAGTCTTCCTTCCTCCCTTTATCATGACTAAATCACTCCTGTCTCCCAACCATGGCCAATCATGACTCTGAGAAACCTCCTGGGAATCTGTGGGTATATGGGGACTGGTGTAAGCCCAGTGCACCCAGACTGGTGCAGGTGTCCCATGCTTCTATCCACCTAGTATACCGGCTTCAGCTGAGCCGGATTCCTCTCCTATGAAGCCCCATGTCAGCCCTATGTTGTTTGTATGCTAAATGAGGCAGATGTAACACCCCCAGGCAAGTTTGGGTTGCATTTGTACTTGAACCTGTACAAGTTCAAGGAACGTGAACAAGCTGACAGTCTCCATGCTCACTCCAGCACTAGAGCAGAGGCCCAGAGAGACTCTATCTCTATCCTTGGAGACATTCAAATCTCAACTAGAGATTTGCAACTAGGTTGCTCTGAGCAACCTGCTCTAACTGGCCCTGTTTCAAGACAGGTATTTGACTAGGGATCTCCTGACATCCCTTCCAACCTAAATTACTCCGTGACTTGATATCTCTGCCAAAGAACAGAAAACACCTCTCCTGGGACAGGACTGAGGTACTGTGATGAGGCTGTCATTTCCAGACACCGTGCAGATCCACCGTGCCTTAACTTTGCACTGTTAGTGCTCTCTCTGATGTGTTCTCACCTGAACCAAATGGTACATTGCCACCGTTGCAAACTGCAGCTGCAGTCTGGGGCTCAGTGTAAGTCTTAGACCATGTCCAGGAGGCAGTTTGCCCCCAACAAGGCTGTCTAGCAATGGAGGAACTATTTTTTTTTCTACATGTTGTTCTACCTCTGGGCAGGATACCAGTCATGGCTATGTTTAATGCTCTACGCTTCTACCAAAATCTCAGTGTGCCCTGTGTGTGGCTACCTCAATATTTCATTAAGGGCTACTGTCTTCCCCAATAACTCTGAATTTCTGTGTCCTTTACTTCTCTGTCCTGTGTCAGTGTGATGGAGGGTAGCCAGAAGGAGGAAATGGAGAGGGTCAGTGCTGCCAACTACAAGAGATGCAGTGGCTGAATATGTGTGAAGAGAGGAGTGAGAAAAGAAAGGGTGTTGCCCTTGTTAAATATTTACCATCCCAGCCTAGTGATTTGTTTATTTCCTGCCTTCTAGGAATTCTCAGGGAATGGCAAGGTTGATCACAGGAGGAATGGAGATTGGAAATTTCCCCTAGCTCATTCAGCATTACCTGAGCTGCAAAACCTTGTCCTTGACCAGAGGTATTTGAGGTCTTGGGCTCAGCACTGTTCCTTGAAAGTCTAAGCTTTCAGGTAGGGTTTGGAGGGCAGTTAATCCTTTTCTTGTCAAGGCATATTCCCAATGCAGGGGCAGACTTGGTGGAGCTGGCCAAAACAAGGACTTGGGATTTCCTTCCCAGGCAGCTGTGAGAGGAAGGAAACCTTCCACACTGCATCAGCCAAGGTCTCCAGGCAGCACTAACTCCAGGTATGATAATCCTGCAGTGATTGTGTCAGCTAATAGATGTCCAAATCCTGACTATTAACTCCAGTGAAATGTCACAGCCAATGATGGCCACTGCCTGCCCTAGTCAACAAGGGGAAAAATCCTGCCACACATCTCAGGCCGACAGATCTGCATCAGCAGCCCCACAGGATGCATGGCAGAGCCAAGACAGCTCAGAACTGCACAGCTGACTGAAGACAGTCATTTCCTTTTCTTCATTACCAATCTCTCAACTGTCATCAAAAATAGTCTACTAGTGCCTGCCCTGTGTTCCTTTACGTGGGTAGAGCAAGTGTTACAGCTGAACCTGCCCAGACTGCTTTGGTGTGTGAATTCCTTACTGTGTTTCTGTTAGTAAAGTGCCATCACCGTATGCCTTTTAGGAAGGCAACACTGTCTGTTATTTATTTCAGTTGTCTCAGAACCTGGGTCAGTTGCTGTGGACGTGAATAGCTTTTCAATTTCCAGGTACATTCCTCATTGCCTGTTGTAACCACAAGGCCAGTAAAAGCTGGAGGAGCTTCTCAGTACGAACAGAAGTGCTGTTGCCTCTTTGCTGCGAAAGGACTCTTCCTTGTAACTGCATTAGGCTTGTCCCATATTTGGCAACATGTTGTTGTCCTTGCATATTTTTCCAGCTTCTTATTTCCTGGTGACTCCTGGAGGAAATGCACTGGGGTCTTTGTTGCTATTCCTCAGTTAGGAGTCCTGCAAGGGGGGCTATGCATTAGGGATCCTCGATGGCCTGTTGAACTGCTTTCTGACTGTAATGAAAGGAGAACGATTGCTTAGGAAACAGAAGGGAGACTGAGACCCAGGCTTCCCAGCTGTCTGGTGCAGTGCAGGTGTCACTAAGCCAGTTCCCTGATGGATAAGGGAGGAGGCCACTCATCTCTCATTCAATCCCGGATTTTCCCAGTGGTGCAGGTGTTTTCTGTATGCTGCATTCTTGCAAGTCCATGGATTGGGCCTGCTACCCAAGAGAATGGCATTGTGTGGAGGACAAGGTGGCCTTTTCTAGATGCTCTGCCATTAGTTGTGTTTCAAATATAAATGAAAAAAAAATGTAAATAACTCTGGAACCAAAAGGATCCTGAAAAGATATTACATTAAGTGACACTTCCCCCTCCTTCAGCATTTCATCAAGCAGCAGGAGTTACCTCCTATTGCTGGTGATTCTGAGTCAGGAAAGAGGCTCTGTAACCACTACCAGGCTTTTTTCAGCAGCACATTAGTCAATCACTTTGCTTTTCTCCTCTTTGCTGGGGCAAAGTCTGTCTTCCTGGGAACAGAAATGCTGATGGGAAATCTACAATGGGAAAAGCCGGGAGCTGTGCAGTGACCATCACTGAACTTCCGATTTATCTTCAGGCCTGAGTGCACTGCTGGAAATAATGATAGACCTGAATGTGGCCATGATGAAGAGTGTGGACACAGAATGTCCTTCTGTGGAAGACCATCAAGGAATGGGTGTATGGAACAAAGGGAAGACCAAGAGAACTGGAGCATCTTGCACATCTTTCTTCACACTCCTCAGTCATATCCAAATCACCCTGCACTTCTCTATCTTGCACACTCATAGTGAAACACTGTAAGAGCGGGTTTGAGACTGGGCTGCATGAGCTGCCTTGGGCCCTTAGATTTTTTTGTGGTCCATCTTTGCAGCTGATATCTACAGGCTCCTCTGCAGCTCGTCCCATATCTTTGTCCCCCTATCACTCACAGCCCTGGTAATCATGAGCTTGCAGTCAAGGCCTGAGCTCACCTGGATCTGCAAGGAACAGACTTTCCTGAGACTGAAGGGCACATTAGCTCAGGCACCCTGGTATAACTACAGCGGAGAGTTAGTACCTCTTGCTACTAGGGAAGAGCCCCTATTTTCCACAGAAGTGCAGGTTCCCACAGAACCCAAGCGCACCCTGAAAGTGGGGTAAAACCTGCCCTTTGCAGCCTATGTGGGCTTGCAAGGAGGCTACTTAGCACCAGTTACACAATAGAAAGGGCTCAGGTACTCTCTGGCTGCAAATACATTTGATACACTGAAAGGGTTGCGGGAGCGTATCAGACAAAGTTCCTTACTTTGCTCAGGCAGCCTATCAAATATTTAACGGCCTGCCATAGGCAATTACATTAGAGAAGATAGTTAAACACCCCCTACCCCAGGGCACCCCCCTGCAATGTAAATCAAACAAATTGGACTCTTTTCACAATTGACACACACGATTTTACTTACTGTAAATAATTTAGTATTAAAAAGTCGAGCTACACTTTGCCCCATCTGGATTTTCTTTTCTCTTGCTCTCTCTCCTACTCTGCTGAGTTGAGCAGCAAGGACTCCGGGCTCCTAATGCAAAAGATGGAGTGGAGGAATTTTGCTGCCTGGGTGAGCTGTTAAAGGTTCCCATTTCCTAATGGAAGAAACCACACTCAGGAAACTTGTGAAGTTGCCCATTTAAAACAGTCAGAGATGTTCCCTGCCAGCTAAGACCAAGGGATGGGAAAAATTCCTCCCTCCGGAAGAAGCTCAGTCTATTGTTGGTTGGCATCTCCCGGGGTCGTAGCAATCTCCCTATAAAACTTGGCTGAATGGTTGCACTTTTTAATTAAAAGCTATCTTTCACGATTAGACTCCGTGGGGTTTTAATAAGGATTTTTACAAGCGGGCTTTCAGCGTTGGTCTGCACGGATATTCCTTCTGCTTACACCTGAAGTGCTAGATCTGTGCATTAAAATACACTACGCTATTCAGACAAAGAAACAGGTCTTGGCCTGAGGAGCTCTTTCCATACGGGTCTCCCAGCCTCCAGATCATTCTGAAAACATGATATCTTGAACTATAGCTTGACTTCTTTTTCTGTTCCCCACTCTGCCTGGTGAAATACACAGCATGGAGCCATTCTTCAATCTTTCATATCCCTATAATTTATCAGAGCATTGGAGATAACGTTAGCTCAGCCGAGCCTTGTTTCTGATCCCACACTAATTTTAAATGGGAATAAGTATTCTGTGCAGTAAAAGTGTTCTCTTCAGTGCCATGGGTCTGTCTCAGAAGTACAACAGTTTGTAGAGTTCACTGCAACTCTTAAAAAAAAATGTTTGGGCTCAGTATTATCCTCCCGCATGTGGGCAGGCAATTTAAACCTTCACTGTGCTTACCATGTGCAGCCTAATGGCAGGTAGAGCATCTTACAAATCTTCTGACAAAACCAATTTTCATCAGAAAATGTAAATTCCAGTGAGATTGAAACATTTAATCCTTGGACATAGTTAGTTTTGATAGATGGATCCTCCCCAGAGTTTCCATAGACAGTAGTGAAATATGTTGGAGCTGCCAAGTAGCGCCGGAGAACCGAGGAGCTGTGCTTTCAGGATCCACGGCCCTGGGACAGCCAGGATGCTGCCAGAGGAAGCCACACGTGCGTCATTGCAGATGGATCATTTTGTGGAGAATGGCAAACCATATCCACTGCTCTGTCAATATTGCACTGGGAGCTGATAATCACTGCCATGAGGAAACCAGAGCACACAGACCCCATTAGAGCTCATGAGGGTGCCAAGAGCTCTCATTCAGGTAATGAAGGAGCAATGCCACCTTTTTGGGTAATAAAAGCAGCTGCAGGCTGAGGGCAACTGCCTGGGGCACCAAACAACCTGGTAGGCAGGGTGATCCTCTGAAGAGTTTGCACTGAGGTGTTTTTTGAAGGTGAACACAGGGATTAGGAGGAGCACTGCAAGTGTTTTTCATTAGAGGCAGAAAGCCAGGAGAAGAAGCTGTGGGTCATTTTTTCGAAGCCACAGAGCTAGACCTTGTTGGTCACAGACCCTGCTGGACAGGAGGCTCTGAGATTAGTTTCCAGTGGCATCTGGTGCATTGAGTGTAGACAGTGTCTGCTTGAAAAATGAAGATTTGTGAGAGGTATTTAATAAAGGTCTGTTAAATCCTGGTAGACACAGAAAACAATGTGGAGGAAATCTTGTCACTTGTTTTTTATCTACCTTTCCTAGGCAAACACCCAGAATCCAGGGCTAGGTGAATCTTTGTATTGGCTTGGAACAACTTTCTGCTGCTCCCGTGATCATTTCAGTGGTTACAGGTTGAGAAATGAGATCAGAACTCAGAATGGAAACCAGATCAGAATGGAAAAGGAGCACAGGAATTTCTGTGCTCCTTTCTAAGCTTGCTTGCCATGTGTTGTCTGTGGGCTCTGAGTTCAAGTCTTGGCTTCCTGAAGATGCAGAAAACTACCTGCTGAGCCCCTTGAAGAGGAGTCTCATCTGATTTTCCCCAGGTGCCTCTCTGCAGGGTGGGCAGAAGCAGAGCATGCCCAGGTCTAGTCACCAAAGTCCCCAAACTCTGGGATATGCTCTGAGGCAGAGTTTGGAGGCAGATCATTGCTGGAAAAAAATCAGCCTGTCATAATGTTTGTTCCCTCAAGAAGAGCTAATTTTAGAGCTAGGGATTGAAATGATCTCTCCAGCTTTCCTTCTTTGGTCTACTGGAATGGTGTGAGTGAACAGGAATAAAAAGAGATGGTCTGTGTGGCATGGGGCAGGGGTCACCAGGAAGAGACCAGCAGAAGCAAAGCAAGACAAAGTGGCCCAACAAAAGCTCCTGGCAGGCCTGAGAGTTAGCAAGCGCATGGGCTGTTTATATGAAGAGCAGAGAAAGTGGCTGGGCACATGGCAGACTTCCCAGGAGGAACAATTCCCCTTTGCAATCATTCTGCCTCAGCCTCAAGTGCAAAGAAAGCTTCCAGTGAACCTCTGGCAGCAGCTCATCTCTGCCCATCACCGAGTGCTGCAGTCGCTGCAAGCAGCAGAGGGGAGACTGTGACTCAGAGCCGTGCTGGCGGAAAGCGGAAGGCGGAAAGACTCCACGGCTCCCGCCTGTTCCTATCTGTGGATAGTCAGAGAGCATCACTGTGTCAGCCAGCTGCTCTACTGGGACCAGAGGTCCCTGGTGTGTGTAGAGGATGCTCTGATGAGAAGAAAGGGCTTCATGTACTGTTGTATGCAGGGATCATGCATGGGCCCTCTCCGATCTATCAGGTCTTCAGAGAGAGCTTTCCTGGCAGCAACACAGAGTTGATGTCGTTCTCCCACTCAGGGGGCTCCTGAATCAGGATCCCGAAGGGCCTCCCCTTGTCCCTGTGCATGGGCATGTTGGCTGCATCCTGTCTGGTTTAATGTGCATGTGTGAATCTGGGTACAACCTGTCTGACAAACCTGGTGACAACTGCTTTCCAAGATTCCTGACGCTGGATCTGGCCTTTTTTTCTGCATGCCCAGATCTGAGCTAGCAGCTTGTTTGGGGCGTTTCTGCTGAGAGTGAGATTAGATCGGATTTTCCTTTTCCTTTGGACACTTGTTGGCCCTGCCAGACCCACGGTGCCCAGCAGAAGACCTGTGAGCAGGGGTGACACAGAGGAGACAGTAAAGCTAGATGGTGAGTGGAAGAGGGGCCAGGAAAACTGTGTAACACTGCCCTGTCTCCACCTCCACACCCTGAGAGCAGCAGGACTGTACAGACTGCTAGGGCTGGCTCTTCTGGGCTGGATAAACCCCTGCTGCTCCCTGGAGAGGTCACTTGACTCTGAGCAAGACCAGGCACCTTCTTCTCCATCCCAACAGCTGCCGTCCCCTCTCCTGAAAGCACCAGGAAGCCCCCTCTGCCGCTCCGCTGGCTTCGGCGCTGCTGCATGTCGGAGCTCTCGTCTGCCTAAGAGCGGCCAGAGCAGGGTGAAGCACCAGCCTTCACCTCCAGCCACAGCACTTGGACAGCGGCTGCATCCAGGTGGAGGGGCAGGGAGGGAGACAGAGGATGGGGGAGAGAACGCGATGCCCTGGACAGGGGGAGATAATCATGGACTGGGAATTGCTGAGGAAGAAGGACCGCACTGCTGAGGCACCGGCAGGCAGCGGCAGGCTGGAAGCGGGAGGCTGTGGATGGACGGACGGGCAGACACGGAGCCCGTGAGCCTGAACTGGCAGGAGGACGCGTGTGATCAAGCCAGGTAAGCCAAGATCAAGCCAACTCTTGCTCATCCAAGAGCAACGAATAATAAAAAGATAAAAGTTGATGAAACTTCTTCTTATTTCATTCTTAGGGTGAGTTTTAAGCCAGGGAACTCCTTCCTTCGGGGAGCTGGGAAGGGAGCCCGGGACACCAGGGACACCCGAGCCCCGATGGGGCGTCCCGGGGCCGCACAGGGCCGGGAGGGTCCGGGGTCATTTTTTGGGGGGGGAGGGAGAGCGCCGTTTTGGGGAGGGGGACCCCGACAGAAGGAGGGGGGGGGGTGAGATCACCGCCCTGGGGGCGGGGTGGGGGGCGGGTCCTGGCGCCTCTCGCCCAATGGTGGCGCGGGGGGGCGGGGGGGCCGGCCTATAATGCCCGCGATGCCGGGCGGCGGCGGCAGACAATACCGCGCCCCCGCACCGGGCAGCCCCCGCGCCGCCCCGCTCGCACCATGATGTCCATGAACAGCAAGCAGGCGTTCAGCATGCACCCCATCCTGCACGAGCCCAAGTACCCGCACCTGCACAGCAGCTCCGAAGCCATCCGCAGAGCCTGCCTGCCCGCCCCCCAGGTAAGACGCCGAGCCCGCCGGTGCGCCCCGTCCTGCGCCGGCCCCCGAGTTACTTGGAGAGGGAGGCGATGGGCCTTGGGGTTCCCCGCTACGGCAGCTGGTCGGGCAGGGCTCCCAGGTGGGAGCGGGGCTGGGGAACAGCAGCTGTACCATGTCGGTCCAGACGTCTTGCCTAACTCGGTCGTGCAAGCCAGCGGAGCAGAGGCTCTGCCGCTTGGCTCTATCCTCCCTCCGCATTGCCTCTTCTTTAGAGGAGGTCGCCCCAAAGGAAAGGGAGGTGCACAGGGCCCAACACCCCCTTCCCAATGCTCTTTTTGGCTGAGGGTTGAACTTGGTTTGTCTTACTGGTCTGGGTGCTGTTGAGGAGCATAGTGGGATCTCTGAAGCAGTGCATTTATTCTAATCTTCTCCTGGTCTTTTGGTTTGTTTTTGTTCCTCCCTGACTCCTTCCAGATCCAAGGTAACATTTTTGCGGGCTTTGATGAGACCTTGCTGCGAGGTGCTGAGGCTCTGGCCGCTGTGGATATAGTATCGCAGAAAACTCACCCTTTCAAGCCGGATGCCACCTACCACACCATGAGCAGCGTGTCTTGCACTCCTACCTCATCCTCCGTGCACCTACACCACCCGTCCGTGCTCACCACACACCATCCGCACCACCACCACCACCAGCCCTCACAGGGCCTGGATGGGGAGCTCCTGGACCACCTCAATTCTGCCATCCCGCTCGGAGGAGTGCCAGGCCCTGATGTGGGCTCCACACCTTCGCACCCTCACTCCCACATGTCGGCCATCAACCACATGGCCCACCACTCCCAGCCTATGAACATGTCCCACCCCCACGGCCTCACTTCCCACGCTGTCATCTCTGGCCCCGAGACAGAGACGGACCCGCGGGAGCTGGAGTCCTTTGCCGAGCGTTTCAAGCAGCGGAGGATCAAACTGGGGGTGACCCAGGCTGACGTGGGCTCCGCACTGGCCAACCTGAAGATCCCAGGGGTGGGCTGCCTTAGCCAAAGCACAATCTGCAGGTTTGAGTCGCTCACCTTGTCCCACAACAATATGGTGGCCCTAAAGCCCATCCTGGAAGCCTGGCTGGAGGAGGCAGAGCGGGCCCAGAGGGAGAAAATGACCAAACCAGAGATCTACACAGGGGGAGACAAGAAACGCAAGCGCACCTCCATCGCCGCCCCAGAAAAACGGTCGCTGGAGGCCTACTTTGCTGTGCAACCGCGACACTCCTCAGAGAAAATTGCTGCCATCGCTGAGAAGTTAGACTTGAAGAAGAAGGTGGTGCGGGTCTGGTTTTGCAATCAGAGACAGAAGCAGAAAAGGATGAAATTTTCTGCCACCTACTGAAGAAGGGGCTGGGAGGCTGGTGGCGGGGAGCGCCTGACCCTGCAGCCAGCCCAGCATGGCTCTGGTGCCAGCCCCTCCAGAACGGGCCGGGCTTTTCGTTTGTTTGTTATTAAGAAAAGAGAGAGAGAGAAAGAGAGAGAGAGAGGAAAAAAAAGGAATAATAAACCTAAAAAAGGAAACCTGCCCAAAGCAAAGTGAACAGCCTGGAGCCTGGTGTCTGCTCCTTACCCCCGGGCCAACTGGCTACGCTGTTATGACTGGTACAGACTTGCTTTTGTAGACAAAACTGAAAAATAAAAAAAGGAGAAAAAAAGAAAAGACAAAATGAAAGGCCTGGGGGGAGGTATAGGGATGGCTGGAGCCCGGGCAGGTCTTTGTTCTAGCCCCCTGTCCCTTCCTGGCTTCCCGGACGGATAGGGGCTGCCTATCCTTCTTCAGTGACCGATCCTCTTCTTTAAAAAAAGAAAAAAAGAAAAAAAAAAGATAAGAAAAAATATAAAAAGAGAGGAAAAAAAATCTCAAAGCTGTCCTGGATGGCTGTAAATACGGAGGCGCCAGCCCTGCTTCCCTGCGCTCGCTGCCGAGGGTCCCTGCGCACACTTCCACACACGCACACACACACACTTGCATGGTTTGGTTTGCTATCCCCCACTCCCAGCAAATCCATCGCATTTTTGCAATAGCATTTCTGTTTCTACCTCATCGCTAAATTAAAGATAAAAAGGAAAAAAAAAAAGGGAAAAAAAGATTTTAAAAATTTAGAGAAAACAAAAAAAAAATGGCACGACCCTGGAGTCATGGTTTGTTTGGGGAAAATGGAGTTTTGTTTTGCTTTGGTTTTGCTTAAGCTATTCGGCATCCATATGATCTCACTGTACAAAACCTGCGCTTCGACAATCAAGGCACTGGGGCTCGCAGGAGCGGCACCTCCGCGGCAGCGGCCGAGCTGGGCTGCGGGGGCCGGAGCGGCCGTGGCAGCGGCTGCCTTTGCAAATAGTGAACTCTGCACTTTCTAAGGCAAGAATACTTTTTTTTTCTTTGCATATTTAATAGAGGAATATGCCTCCGTTTCCTTAATTTTAATTTTATTTTCGCTCTTTTTTCTTTTCTTTTTCTATCTTTATTTTTTAACGAGATTTCGTTTCGCTGTGTGTGCTGAATGAAATTTGGTGTCCGTGTACGCTGCAGCATTTCAAATAAATCATGCACGTTTTACCTCACTCTGCTGCCTCGTGGAGTTACTGGCTCCCGGGAGCTGCCCTGGAGCAGGCTCGGGGCTCCCCTGCCCCGGGAGCAACGGGGCTGCGGGTCCCGGTTCGGTTCGGTTCGGCTCGGCGAGCCCAGTATCGCTCGCTGCAAAGCCACTGTTTCCCCCCATGACCCGCCTGAGGGACTCGGCTTTTCTCTACCCCGAGGGGACAGAGAGGAAACGCAACGAAATGAAACGAAACGAAACAAACCGCGGCCACGCGCCTTTTGCCGGCGCTGCCCGCCCCGCCGGGACCCGAAGCCGCGGCCCCGGGTACGGGTTCGGGCCGCCTGGGGAACGAGTCCCCAGCGCCCACTTCCCTCCTCGGACCCCCGACCCAGTCCAGCCGGTAAGGTCCGCCCGCCCGCTTGTATTTCAGCTCCTTCCCGCACCTCCGCTCAGTCCAGGAGTGACCCGAGCTGGGTTTGGGGGCGAGCGTAAGAGAGCCACTTCCCTGCCCGAGATCAGCCAAAACTGCACCGATTGAAGCCGCCACATGTTGCTCCCTCGGTACAGTTTGTTTGGAGGCTCCGGCCGTGCCCCTTTGGGCTAAATTCGTTTGCGCGAGGCGGGCAGATGGAAAGCGGCAGCCGGCGGGGAAGTCTCTGCCTCTCGCCCTTAAACGAGTGCGGGAACGGGATATTATTCCCGGGAGAGAGAATCCTTCCAGTCGGGTCCTGACACCTCCCTTGTCCTGATCCCGGGACGAAGAAGCATCCTGAGCCGACTGGAGAAGGTGTATTTCACCTGCCAGCTCCTCGCTCTTTACACGCCTCGAGTTCCGTCTCTAGCAGCCACCGATGTCAGCCTAATGCATCGAAGCCTCCTCCAAAACAAGATAAAACTACTTAGAAATCGGGTCGTAACCGCCGGAGGTGATTCTCTCCGTGGGTGCCTGTCCCCCCGGCGCTGGCAGAGCACACCCACCCCTATTTTGTCCTCCCTGTCACTCAGCTTCGTGCTTTTGCTTTACAACTTCCCTGGAAACACAAGCCCCGGCGGGACGGGGGGAGCCGGGTTGTGCTGTCCGCACGGGCGGACGGGTGGGTGGGCTGGGGGGGTGACCCGCCACCGGGGGCTGCAGCGCCGGTGCCGAGCCCGGCTGGCCGCTGTCGGGTGTCCCGCTTTGGCGCGGGACGAAGCGCGCCAAGTAGCTCTCGAATTCATAGTTTTACCGGGAAAAAAATACGAAGAGCGGCGGAGCAGGTGAGGCGGGGACCAAGGACTTCAAAAAAAGCCGAAACAGCGAGGAAAGTAAAAGAGAGAAGCTGCTTGACCTAACGGAGTGAGGCAGCCTCGCCGCCGGGGCAGCACTTCCCGAGCCGCCCTGCCCGCGGAGAGCAGCGGGAGCAGCTCCTGGACCACCGATCGGGACCGGGACACGGTCGCGCTCCCACGCAGCCGGTAACCGGGACACGGCCGCTGTCCCGCGCAGCCCGGGACGGTTCACGGCCCGCGGGGCGGGTGAAGCACCTCGGACAGCGCCGGGGCGCTGCGGCGGCTCCGCGGGCGGCCCC
>JAWLRI010000229.1:3384968-3415309 GCA_034781795.1 Crypturellus tataupa
AGAACGAGCCTCCATGGAGCACCTCCGTGGTGCGGCATCCAAGTCAGCACCTCCACATGCTTCCCACTCCCCTTCCCAGCTTCCCGCTCTTCCCCGCCTTTGTTCTTTCGCTTCATTCCCGTTTTTTCCATGAAGCGAAAAGCGCATTTTCATAAATAGACCTTGGCCAAGTGCTGGCCATGAAATTTTAATGAAGGCTGGATGCTGAGTGCTGCCCGGGGGGGCCTTGGAGAATCAGCTCCGTGCAGCATTAGCAGGGCCCTGTTCGCTCTCCCCACCTCCCCAGCTCTCCCTTGCAGACATAACACACTCCAGGCTGCTGCTCCTCCTGCCTCGGAGTGGCTCTCCTGGCGTGGCCCCCATTGGAAATGGAGAGCACCCAAATCCCGCCCGGACTGTGGTGAAGGCGCAGGGCCTCTGTGCCTGGCCGGTGTCAGTGACCAGAGCCAGCGGCTTGCAGGTGCCACTCTGCCGCTGCTCTTAAAAGTTTGTGAGGCAAGCGATGCAATATTTATCACCCGTGATCATAAAAAGGCGAGTCGGTATTTCCCACTCACAAATGCAAAGCGCTTAGGCAAATGTGCGCTCGGCTCAGGAGCTGGAGTGAGGCTGGGCCGCCCAGGGCTCTGCCGTGGGCAGCGACAGCAAAGTCCCCATCCCCGAAGGGCACTACCAGCCGCCAGGTAAGGGGGCACCCACCAGGGACTAAAGCAAAAGGCGGCACACAGAGGGGCAGACTCAGTCAGCAGCAGGAGACACAACCTGGGCTGGGGAGGGTGCTGGGGGCTATCGGGGTTCTGCTGGGCGGGCTCTGGCTCTGGGAGTAGCCACGAGACCTGGCAAATTCACTACCCTGAGGACTGGGCAGGACTGAGCTTGGGGCAAGGCAAGGAGACCTGGGAATTACTCCTGTCAGGAACGGGTGTTGGATCATGGGTTAGGTGGGTGGGAGGGTCCAAGAGGAGGTGGAGAAGAGCCCCTTTGGCCACTTCTCTCACAGCTTGGCTCCCCTTTCTGATCCTTGCTGGACATAGAATCAGAGAACAGCCACTGGTCCCTTCTCCCAGAAGCAGGGTTGGGAGCCAGGGTGACAAGGAAAGCCCAGGGAGAGCTTCCAGCCTTGTTCCCTCTCCTTCATTCTCACATGTCTCTGGGTCTCTACTCTTTTGCTCCTGCTGCTGAATTGCCATTACTTGCCACAGTGCTGCTCTCCAGGGTGTGAAAGTAGTGGGAAACTTAGTGGCCCTGCTGCATGGCCTGGAAGACTGAATTCGCTGCTGAGGGGCTTCGACCTGCCTCTCTTCTGGGGCAACATGCACAGGTGTTGGGGTCCAGGCTGAAATGTAAAGAGATCCCAAACCCCTCTGAGTTGAGCCTCTCTGCGGCGCGCACTGTGCCGGCAGAGACTGAGAAAACAGCAAGGCAGGAGCAAGATCTTTGGAAGAAGGATCAGAAAGGCACACGCCTGTGCACAAAGGTGTCACAGGACACCAACAGATGGATATCGCACAGTGCACCCACAGGCAGCATGCGCACGCAGACCTGCACAAACAGCACACCCTCACAGACGCTCTCAGACACCTGCACACTCCCCTACCCTTCCTTTCTCTCTGTTTCTGGAGGGCAAAGCCCCTGAACCATGATCCTGCAGCAAAAATAGCATTAAATGAAAGGTATATTGATTGAATTGAAGACTCAGCTCTTGCCATCTTTTTTCATTTGAGGTTTTCATTTGATATAGGACGAGGCTTTGAGATTTATCAAATCCACAGCTTTAGCAGCAAGTTCACCTCTAAGGGTATCTGCTTTCCCTGCTGCTTCTAAGTAGATGGGACGGACTGGGATGGGACTAGCCCTTTATCTTCCGCCAGCACAGGAGATCGTTCATGTGGGAGCTCAAAAGCATTAGGCAGTAGCTAAGTCATCCATAGTGAGAGGTAAGACTTGAGCCCAGATGACACATCTGGGGTCATCAAAGCAGAAGAGCACAGGTGAATGTTTTGGGCGAGTGACCTCTGGGCTTCAGCTATGGTCAATGGAGAGTCACCAGTACAGTTAAGCTCTTTCTAAATCTAACTTCTGAAAAAAACAGATGAATTATGCCCTAAAGGCATCTTACTTAAAGATCATGAAGATGTTACATGACCAGCTCTGATGATAGAGACACCTACAGACAGATAATAACAGTTCAGCAGAGGTGATTCCTACCCCTAGGGCTGCAAGTCTTCCCAAAGAAAGATGGTTTGCAGGACTGGGATGTGGGTCCGGAATAGGAACTGCTGGTGGCCCTACAGCACGGGCATCTCTGGCAATGCAGTGCCTGCTTCTCGGGCGTTGATCTCGTGAGCCTTCAACATATATTTAGATGGCTCCAAGCCAGCATATGCATGTCACCACCCCTTAAAGCATATAAGAATGTGCCTAAAGTTATCTATGAATATCAATATATAATGAATCAAGACTGGCAATTCCAGAAAAATGCAGATGTACCTGAAGAAAAGAGATTTAGGGGAAAACATTATCCTTCCTTTATCTTTTGGAACATTTTTGGAACAGTAGCTGATGCACTGTATCAGATTGCTTTCACACTGTTTCATATTTACAGGCATAGGGGATACCTGTTATTCCTGGGCCACACATTAAATAGTGCCAGCACAGCTCCTCCTCCAGCACTGTATGGCACCACCAAGAGTTTGACTTTCCATCTGGGAAGAGAAATATGGCAAGAGACGTTGCTAATAGCCAGGATGCATGGGGATTATCAGTGGGACCCCCTTGAGAGCATTCTGTAATCTCCTACTTTTGGCTCCCCACTGCATCTCTGTGATTGGAACTTGTAGCTCTAAGCATCATGCAGGGCTTTTGAGGAAATGTAGAAGCAGGAGGGAAGGTCCCCAGCACTGTCAGCCCCCAGATACAGCAGCATTGACTGTCTCCAGTGGCGTCTCTCCAGCCTACACACAAGTCACTATGATCAGCCCTCAAGACAGAAGAGGGATGCATGAACCCCCTGTTAAAACTCCAGCATGTTGCAGCTTTGTGCTCAACTTTGTATCTGGAGGAGAGAAAATCCTCCATGTTCTTTAAAAGATTCTTGCCTTTGAAAGTCATACAGGTAAAGGGTGCCCATGCTGATGGACTCTCTTCTATTATTCTATGTGTTTTAGTGCAGTGCAGAGGAGATGTATTTTTAAAGAGGCCAGCGCTTGAAGTAGTCTCTGTTCCACTACAGGGGAAAAAGGAGTAAAGCAGTAATTACAGGCTTCGTAGGTGCCTGAGCAGAGAGAAGGACAGCTGGGCTTGAGGGGGAGCCCAGGAAGAAAATTCTCAACGAGTTGACTGTGGAAAGAGTCTGGGAAATGGGGCAGGCTACTTCATGTATTAGGGGCAAACCCCAGGGCTGACTGTGAAGGAGAGGGGAGCTCTCCTTGTAGCAATTTCCAAGTTCTTCGCCCAGCCTGGGGAATTTTGTCTGAGCAGGGACTGTAGGATCGTGCTCTCCCATGTAAGTGTGCACTGCAGTTTGGGTATACCAGGTGCGACAAGATCTTTCAGTGCTGTGGTTATCAGGACACAGAGGCAAGTTGGCGACGCACTTTCAGCAGAAAGAGGGAGAAAACATGTCTGAGGGTAGAAGAACTGTAGGGATTCAGGACACAGGGAAAGCTTGTGGAGAGGTGACCTTGCAAGAGGAAGGTTAACACAGATGTGGCACTGCAGCCTGCCTTGGCTTTTGGTCACAGCTACACTACTCTTTCCCTTCAGTAGCCAAGGGTTAGTGTAGGGAAATAAAGAAAATGAGCAAATAAATCACTGTGTGAGTTAAGGGTCAGATCTTCATGACATTCTTGTACAGTCTTGAATATCTCAGCAGCTCAGGAATTATGGTTTGAGCTTTAAAGGTTTCTAGATTCACTAGCAGGACACTGTCAGACGCGTACTATGAGGAAATCCAGGCCCAGGACTCAGTTCTGTTCCTGTTCACAGCTGTACTGCAGAATTTGGATCACTTTCCCCTGAGTCTGGTCAAAAGAGGATGGGAGCTCCAAAGAGCAACAAGTCTGCTGCCACTCACTCTTGAGATATCTCTTAGTTTGCATCTCCAAGGAGAAAGTTTTGAGGTTTCTTCTGTTGCTACCAAAATCAAGAAATGGACCTTACAGGGTGCTCAGTCTTACTGCAGTCACCTACAACTTTAATATTTGACTCCAGCAAGACCAGAGACACAGTACATAGGTATTTGGGTCCATTGAGAATAAGAGGTTCCAATAAAGTTATAAGTTTTTTTTTTAAAATGTATGTTAAGGAAATATTTTAATTTAATCTGCTGGTTTTGCTATTCAAATACTGTGGTCTTGGTCTCACCTCAGGTCTTACCTACAATAACAGCACTCCACCTAGAAGATCCCACTGAAGCCTTGTGGGAATACTCCTAGGACTAAGGTCTTCTCACCTCTACTTGTTTTAGCCCGAAGGTCTAAGGAAGACTGTAGGACTTAGCTTCAGATCACTGAGTAGAGGAGCTCCTGTGAGATTTCAGAAACATTAGGCATCAGGAGATTGAGAGATCAGGGATAAAATCTATATTTCATCCACAATATCTCAGTAACACTTCCAGTAGCTCAAGAAAAATAAGTGCTCTCTGAGAAATATGAAAATGATAACTAAGGATGATGTTTTATTTATACCAAGGAAGGTCTTAGTTTCACAAGAAAAAAAGGTTTTTTTTGTATGTGTGTGTAAAGCCATGTTTAACTATTCTGTGACTATCTAGCTGCTACATGTGAGCTCGCTTTGCAGAGCTTGTTTTCAGGGATGCACACAGTGACTCTTGTATAAGGCTACTCAGCAGAATCTGCCTCATTCATCATTAGCTCCAGGAAAAGCATTCCCCAATCTCATTGTGCATAACTGTTGGCTAAATATTGAAGCAAAAGCATGTTCTTCCATAAAACCGAGCATCTAACTCAAGGAGGAAATTGCTGGTGAGCTTTACAATCCATAGGAGAGTATTTCTCTGTACACATCTGCTCTGTATCTCACAATGATTCCAGAATGAGTCTGAATTGGTTCTTAACACTGAGATTAATACTTCAGTACGAGAGGTCTCTCTTGCTTATTTGTATTTGTGCAATACACCTGGGGATCCCAAGTGAAATCCGTTGGTAGGATCCACAGATTAGGAATGCCAATTTCATTATTCCATTTTTAGCCATGCTCTGTAGGACTGGGTCAGCAAGACCCAGTGACAGCAGAAACCCCCGAAGAGTCCCAGGCTCCAGTCTCTCCCATTAGAACCAGAGTCTCCTTGCAGGGAGCCAGGGAGGGAGTACAGTCTATATACAGAGCTAATGGCTTCTGATGACTCTTCCTGGAGATGCTTTAATTGTCTTTGCCCGGGTTTCACCCTCGCAGGCTAGTCTGCTCAGCACGTCTTACGTTTTAGCACTATACGTCTCTCCTGCAGCCTGTGTATGGTAGTGCTGACTAACCTCCAGCTTCTCATGTGTGTTTTTTTCTTATCCCAGCTGTGCTGTTTGATTCAAATCTAAGTGTGTTTTCAAATGTGATGTCTGTATGTCTTTATTAAACAACATGCTTAAAGAGGGAAGGATACATTAGACCTAGGTGTGCTCTATAGCTAAAACCACAGGAATCTGCTGCTTTACAGTAGTGCGCAGCACCCAGCAGCTGTGCAGCGTAGCCAGCCTGACCAGTAGCACATGGGGTCACATCTCCAGCCCTGACTAATTCATCTCAAGCAGGTCACCCACCAGAGTTAACCGTTTTCCACAGAACATCACGTGTTTGCTGTATTTGTGCTGCTGTCTTCTCTGGTGCAAAGGCAGGTGCACAGACAGCAGGATATCCCCGGGCAGCGCACACCAGCTGTGAGGGTTCAGGGGGAGACACCCTGCTGGAGATAACTCTGTTGTAGTCCCTGTATCTTGTGGCTGGTCTACTCATGATAGCAACTTGCAGGACACCATATCTTTTCTACTGGAAGTTCCTCTATTTTTTATAAGCTCTGGGTCAAACTTTGCTCTCCGTTACCTTGAAATGGAGACGATCATTCCATGTAGCACTGACATTGCTGAAAACCAAATTTCTGAGAGTCTCTCTGCCTGTCGGCAAGAAGCGTAGCCACCTGTGGAGCACAGCCATGAGGGCAAACCCCCGCCTGGCACTCAAGAGCAAGGAGTGAGCAGACTCCTAATGCCAGGTAGGACTGAGGGTAAATTCAGACAGGCACATTGCTAGGAACGGGCCTCTGGTCTTGACTTCTTGCTAAAATCATCAGGAGCTAATAATGAGTGTAGGGCAGGTTTGTATCTGACACCCAGAGTCCCATGAGAAGGAAATACACTGATGAGCATCCTGAGGACATAGTCTGTGCTGACCAGGAGGGGAAAGCATTTGGTATCAGAAGACGGATACAGATATGTTTGGTTGCTCCCCTGTTTAGTACTTGGGGCCACTTTCTGTCTCTCCTGTGTTGTGTCTCATGATACTGTATCGTTCCAGGGAGCTGTTAAGCAGCTGTCATGCTCTGTACCAGAGAGAGCTGGATTAAGTCAGCCTCCTGCTAGTGGAAATTGTTGATTTTTGCCATGATGACTGTGTAACTCCCCCCACCTTGGTGAATGACTGGCTGTTAGAAGATACTAAATGAACCAACCACATGCTTCATAATGTCAATTGTAGTTCAGTGTTAATTATTTATGATAAAACTTCATAATGTACTATTAAATGGGCTGCAGGATATTTTGGTTAAATTGAGGAAACCTTAAAGCTCCCTTTACAAGGGAGCTGTACAAGGTTCTTTGGGCTTTGCAAAGAGCAAAGGTTCAATTAAAGCTTAGGTGGCCACTATGTAGAGACTCCACTTACTGAAATCATGCAAATGTGGAGATCAATTCAATAGCTCTGCTTCATTGCTTTCAATAGTAAGTTTTTAGGTGATACGCTTACCAAGAAAGTCTCAAAGCCCAATCTGCCATGTATTTGAGTCTCTAGAAGATCAAAAATAATGAATGTGCCACCCTCTAAGTTTGAACTTGCCACATGCACACCCAACATGGTCACAGAGCTGTGCTTAGCTGCCCCTGAGACACTACTGGGGGTATGGTGCTCTTACAGATCAGCCCCTGCAATGCCCTTGTATGGCCATCTCTGGGCAGGCAGGTTGGCCCCAGTGTCCTTTCTTACACCCCATGGATGCGGAGAGCTGAGACAACTTTGAGGTGACATCCTTGTTGCTGCTGTAGGCACTGAAGGGAACTGACCAAGAGATGTGATCATCTCATGAAACCAGAAATTTCTGTTTTCACGTAGGCTTTACCCTAGTTTGTCCACAGCCTCCAGGAGAGACGTAGCGTCCACCTTGGGGAGAGGAGTAGTAAGGTGTCTTCAAGCCCTTACCTGCTTGCCACATGGCTGTGAGGTGCAGCACAGTCACCCTTTGTCAGCTCTGAGAGCCCAGTGCTGGAGATGTAATCCAGAAAAGGAGCTCTGGACGCTTTCCTATGCCCACAACAGCAATTTGTTTGGCAGAAGTGCTGCCAAGCATCACTTTGCCAGGGAAGGACCTGTCTTTCTGCTGATTTAATACTCACTCCCATTCTTCTCGCCATCTCTGTGATGCAGAATGGGAAGACATCAGTGCCTGCTTGCTTCAAACCTTATTTCTGAGCAGACAGGCTGAGAGCACCAGAGATGTGCTGTCCTTCATCCATAGCTTTATTTTCTCAGTTTTCCTTTATGGGACCCCAAACTCCAAAGACATATGGGGAACTTGCACTTAAGCTCTACAGTGCTGAAAGTGACTTGTGCAATAGCTGTCCCTTTTCAACATTGCTCCCTTTTGTGTGTCTGCACCATTATTTCTTTGATGAATTAGAATGAGAGACTCCTCTGGCTGGAAAATAATCAGCTTCTGTCTTTGCTGAATTATTTTTGGCTCTTCAGGTCTGCCAGCAGGTTCATCCTCTCATTTTCACAGCCTTAATCATAGTAGAGGAGAGGTGACAGCATGGGAACAACTGAGCAAGGCAGGCATGTCCCTAGGCTGATAGGCCAGCAAATGTCTAGGCAGCATGGCTTGAGTCTTCATGGGATCAATTCTGAAAGCTTTTATGTCCCCAGTTTAGATCACCTTATTCACTTCAGGAAATAAATATGAATTAAGGAAAGCCT
The DNA here is from genome assembly GCA_034781795.1 of Crypturellus tataupa. Taxonomy (NCBI): domain Eukaryota; kingdom Metazoa; phylum Chordata; class Aves; order Tinamiformes; family Tinamidae; genus Crypturellus; species Crypturellus tataupa. Next base: position 3,393,165 of record JAWLRI010000229.1, read on the forward strand.
GCACTTCATTTTGGGATTTTCATCAGCACCGTGGCTTGAAAGGACAACATGTTGCAGCAAGTCATAGGTGACTTCCAACTTAGCGGTCTTTAGCACATTGCATAGGTGGGTCAATCCATTCCCAGACTCTCCCCTCTCCCTCATCTGCAGACGCATGCACTGGATTTTACTCTCACTCAATCAAGCGTTGCCCAGTGAGCAGTTAAGAAGCTACATGCAGGCCTCTTGCTTGGTGCATTTGTTAATAATGCTTTGTTCTGTGTGCTCTCCGGTGGGTTAGACCATGCTGTTCCAGCTCCCTTCCTGGAAAAGGGCCAAAGCCACAAAGTCTTCTCAGGGTGGCTCGGTGAATGCGCCTTGCATCGATCCTCCTGCAAACTCTGCCATGCACAAGTGCTCCCTCTGCTCATAGGAAAGCCTGTGGGGATACAAATGAAAACAGCTGTGAACCCCACAGTGTGTTTTAACCCTGAAAACACCTACATGTGTCTTCACAGTTGACTATTCACTCTAGCAAAGAGCACCTTAACCACGCTCATCTTTGAGCTGCTATAAAGTATGCAGGGGCCAATTACCTGCACTACATGCACTTACGCCTGTCCCTGTAGCTCTTTCCATGTAGAGCAGCTTTATGGAATATCAGGGATATCCCCTATATTTGCCTTAGTCCTGCTGTTTGTACTACATTTTTGCAGCCATGCAAGATTTGAAAAGAGGAGAACCTCTGGTAGCTGTCCTAAATTTCCTGCAGGTTACATGGTTTTATCATAGCCCACAAGTTGAGCCAAATTTAGCTAATGAGTAACCCCTAGAAAGTTTTTGATGTTTGATGGAGCCAGGGAAGGTATCTGGGTAAAGCATAAGCACTTTGTGTGTGGCTTTGTGTGCTCCATGGGATGTGATGGAGATGGGGCTGGCTCATGCAACTGGGTGAGGATGACCTAAAGGTCAACTCAAAAATTAAAGTAGACTTCTCCAATTCCTTAACTCTCATAGGAGTGGGAGGGAAGAGTGAAGCCTCCAGCTCCCAAACATTAAGACTATTCTTGCTTTAGGTGTTGTTAAACAATAGCTGCATCCCTTCCTGTCGTTCAGATCACACTTCTTGAAAACAGCATATCCGTTCTCAACTAGACCACTTGACTGAACATGCCAGGCAAATATCAAGTCTTGAAGTTCTTTGGTCACCTCAGACCAAACCATCAAATTTGAATCCCCTTTGCTGTGTGTATCCATGACTATGGGAGAAATCGACTACACTGGTGCCTCCTTAGCAAAATTAGGCCTCAGGAGAACCGCAGTTTGGGAGGGTATAGACTGGCTCATTCATTCTTTGGTTTCAGGTATTCCACCACAGGAGAGAAATATTCTTCCTTTCCCCCCAGCCAAGCTGTTCCTTGAGCCACCACTCTCGCTTCTCTCCTGTTTTTTTGCTTTCAGAAGTGATATCTAAGTCTATTGCCTCTGTGTGCAGTCCAGCTGTGGAAGCACTGTCAAGAAAAACCCTCTCTTAGCAGAGGTTTGGGCCTACACCGTGAGAAGATGAGACTTTCTTCATGAAGGTGAGAATGCCTCTGCAAGAGGCACAGATCTGCAGCAGATAGAGCAGTGTGATGAAACTGCTCATTGGCACAAACACTGTGATTGCCAGTGTCCCTATGCTACACCAATACCTACCTGTCAACCTTCCCGATTTGGTGTTTCAGCAATTAGGCAGATGACCAACCCCAGATATCCAGGTTGTGTCGTGTATGAGGTGGCAGGCTCAACAGGAGCAATTCTAAACAAGTTATCACTTCGTCTATAATTGCCATGATGTTCACACTCGAAGTGTCAATTGTCACCGCAGCTACTAACTGAAAAAGAAGGAAAAAAGGAGAAGAGAAGAAAGAGGTGTGCAGTTACTATCATCAGATTGCCATATAATGCCATAACTAGTCGGTTAATGACTAATGCTGTTGTACACTCAACTCAGTCACTGAGTGTCAAAATTTCTGGGAGTAACAATCCCAGGAAGACTGGGCATGGTGGGTCCCAGCGTTGAGGGTTCAGTGTTCAGTCCACATCCAGTCATGAGTCCAGGTATTAGGCTGTACCAGGCAAGGGTCTCACTAGATCAGCCATGTGCTCCTTCCTGTAAGGCATCTCTGTGTTCATTTCAGACATCCTGGCAGTGCAAAGAAGGTCTCATCTGTTGGGAAATAAATTTAAGCTATTTGCAGAATGAAGACCCTTTGGCATTATCACAGTTATCCATCCTGCCCCACCAGATGTCTTCATGTCAAATCTGAAAAAAAAAAACTTAAAAAAAAATCTTTTAATTCCATTTCAGCCTTTTTTTTCCCTCCTTCCTTCTCTACATTGCCTCTCCAGTTCAGTTCTTATTCAATTCTGAAGATCCATGCAGTACTCCTGACAAAACTGCAAGAAAAGATCTCCTGAGCAGTAGGTGCTTATCCCCATCCTGCTGCAACCAACACCAGGGTAAAGGCCTACCAATAATTTAGCATGCTAGACTGGAATTGCCTCTTGTGGAAGAGAACGTGTGATGTTATGGCATTGCTCTGGGACACTGCCAGGGTCCAGCTCACTCTCTGTGACATGAAAGTTGTGACTTGGGGAGGGCAAGGAGAGAGGGGAGGTCGCTCTGCCCGGATTGTGGGTGGAAGGAAGACTGTCTATCTGCCTTACATTAAGCACCGACACCACACAAATGTTTGGTGACTGTGGGCAGATCACAGCATATAGTAATTTATTTTTTGCCTGGAGGAGGTTGAAGTTAGGCAGTCACTTTGCTGTTATAAACCATGCCCATCACCACAGAGGATTTGCTAAGAACCACTGCTCCAAATGGTGGAGGAGAGAGGACTCAGAGTTGTTGAAAAGGAGTTGCTTTCTACTCCCAAGATGACCTTCCACTCAAGCAAGGTTTGCTCCTTAAAAACAACGAGCACCTAAAAAATCAGTGCAATTACAGAGAAAAAAAATCCTCTTAAAATAAACTGGGAGAGAGCTGTGAACCAGTGACTATGCAATTTACAGGGAATGGAAATGCAGGCTGCCTCTGTGCCAAGTCTTGATGGCGTCATTCTGTTTTGTGAGGCTCTTAACGCTTGTGCACCAGAACCAACTTCCCTCCCAGGGCAGGAACTGGAGAGGGAGAAAAGTGCCTCCTTACAAGCAGTTCCAGGTATTTATGTCTGTTAAAAAATATCATTTTTAGACTACAGTCTGTTTAAGGTTTCACAGCAACAGGTACTATCTGCCCTTGGAAGAACCCAAGTGAAGCCAAACACTGCCAAAGAGTAAATACTTCTCTGATTCTTCCAGTCCCGCTGCAAAAGCACAAAGTCATTGTCCCATATTAACATTTTATATAAATAAATAAAGCACCTAGTAAGCACTTCCATACAGAGAACTTTCACGACTGCCTTCACTAAAATCCTCATTAACTAGTGATTTTCCCTAATGACCTTAATTCATCAGGTCTCAAGTCTTCCTGTGAATAAAAGGAGATCTCCAGGACAATGCTGGGGAAAGTGGCATGGAGAATTTGGGGGAACAAGGTCCCTGGATGTAAGCAGTGCATGGTCTCTCAATGTCCGTGTGCTTGCAGGCCCCAGGCAAGACCCTGCAGAGTAAAGACTGGCAGCAGCCCTCCTCTTAGACTTTGATTGTATGTCCCCATCATGTTCCCCTACTTTTACATGCCTCCACTTTCTTCTCTCCTCCACCCATGTGGGGGACCTCCTTTGCACAGCAGGGATGGAAGAACAGTGGAATATTCCCATTGTTATGATAGCGAGGGCTCTTGCCATCTCTCTGGTCTCTCTTCCTGTGCTCCCTACAGCTCTAGGGAAGCCATACCCCCGAAGGAGATGTGTCTTTGAGCATGTCTACACCGCTGTGACTAAAGCTTTGAGCAAGCCTGAGCACCTCTGGGGGCTGTGGCAGCAGTGTTGACAAAAAGCAAGGTTGCTACATACGTAGCCATCATTGAAGGATCTCGGTGCATGTGAGCGAGCCCGTCAAAGAGCCTCTGCTACTTCTCCCCATTACAGTGATGCTTCTGGCCCAGCTTCTGAAGGAAGTCCTAATCTATCTCCCTGAATCATGGACCTCAAAAGAGTTAGATAATAAAGGGATATACAGCAGCATGCAGGAAGGAAAGGGAAGGAATGAGTGTGAAGGAACCCACCCTTAGGCAACAGAAAAAGCGGTCTTCTGCTTTCATCTTGACTGGCAGAAGACCCATCTTTGCTTCCATGAAGGACAAACCTTTCCTTCAAAGCCCCATCTCAGTGCAAAAGGACATCACATGGGAATGTGGCCTCAACTCTGATGATGTTTTAGCACCTCAGGATACTGGAAAGCTCTACACATTGGAGAGACCTACTGCTCTTCTCATGCCCAACTTCAAACATCTCCCAACTCCTTCCTACTGAGAGGGTTTGTGTCCTTTCCAGAGACTGAGCCAGAGAATAGGCAAGGGCAGTGTGGAAGACGCCCAATTTTGGCTCTGGTTAGTGAGTAGCAAATGGCAACTAATCCATCAACAGCCACTGATCAATACTCTGTGCGCCTCACCAAAGTGGGAAAATAAAAAATCTTCCCACTGATGGTGTCAGCCTCTTCTGATTTGAGAGAGCCCTTTGCTTTCTTTCTCTCTTACCTATTTTTTTTTTCTCAAGCTTTTCTCTTCTTTTTTTTCCTTTTTTTTTCTTTTTCTCTTTTTTTGCTTCTCTCCCCCCAGCCCCCCCGGCAGTCTCTGTTCTTCATCCATTATTTAGACTTTTCTGACTGTAACAGCAACATTCGCCTTGTATACCTTGTGTGGGGTTTAAAATATAGATAAAAGTAGAAGGTCGGACTTGAAACACAGATTCTGACGGTTGCTGCTGACTTTGTCTGGAAGCTACAAAATCTTGAGCTGTCTGTGCCCAGTGATGGTATTGGTACAATTGTTGTTTTTTTTTTTTTTTCTTTCCTCCAGTTGATATTCCTGCAAACTGTCTTGGTATTTGATGTGTTCATTCAGCCTTTCAATTTCAAAAAGTTCTGGGGCCTGCCTGGCTTTAGGATGGGGGGAGTGGATTCATATAACTTTTGCTTCTAGGCCCAATCCTGACTCGAGGTAGTAGTACCTGGAAATGCCTATCGCTCTCCTCTCTAAAATGAGTTGGGGAGGAACAGGCAGGTGTCTCCATCCAGGATCCAGAAGGCTCTAATTGGCACCTCCGGTAGGAGATTCAACAAATCTAAGGACTTTCCCTTTCAATTATAAATGCCCATGTTTTTTTTATGTCAGCTTTCTTCAACCATACAGCAATTGGGTTCTGAGCACAAATGTTTGTGAGAAACAAATTTCAAAGTCGATGGATGAATGGCCCCAGAAAGCATTCTTTCTATTTGAATGGGAACAGAACATCCAGGACAGGCATCCAACCAGGAGACAGGCAAATGCCATGTGATACAGTCAACCAATTGCAAATGAACTCCAACTTCAAATATTCATGATGGATCCACAGATCTGCTGGCTATAACTGAGGAACAAAAGGAAATTACTAACCAGCTAGGGATACTCCTCAAGCATAGAAAAGAGGTGAAAGTCAATGAACTGTCCTGATTATGCATTATTCACCAAAACGTGCTGTGCTGGGCAGAAAGGTATGATGCATAGCATGAAGAACTAGGAGATCCATCCTTCCTGAACTTAATATCTTGCAGATTCTTCCACATAAAAACTTTATTCACCTTACTGATACCTGGATGCAAAGGCCCTGTGAAACACGAGTCCTGAAGAAGGAGCTCAGTGGAGTGACTAAACCTTTTAATGATTAGGAAGTATCCTAGGCAAGATATCTTCTCACAAACACTGTCACGTGCCACATTATGTGGCACAGACATCAGCAGTAAGGACTCAATCAAAGGAAAAGAACTGCAGTTACTATGCGCAAAATATGTTAGTTTTTATTTATTCTTGCAATAAACAATATTTGCAGAGAAACAAAGAACTGATTTGGCTAAAAACAGATCCAAGACTTCCTGTGACCAGCTGCCGCAGGAATCTTCTTGGATGCTGTCTCTTTCCAAGCCCAAGGCCTGCACTTGTTACTGTCATTATCGCTTGATTTAGGCACTGCTTGACCTTGCAGGGATCTTCAGGCTAGGCATGAGTTTCATCCTGGAAGAACTTAGGTCTGTGCCAGCAATCATATAATAGTAGTAGATATTTTAATGACAGGTATTGTTAAGATGTCTTCATACCCCATCTGGCACTCTCAAAATAACTTTTTCTCACTATAGCCTGAGAGAAAATGTATCGTTGGAGGAAGGTTTGCTGTGGTTTCTACAGACACTTTCATCAGCTTTTATGGATGTTGGATCATCTGGGGTCCCACCGACCTCAGAAAAACTATGACTCTGAATATAGTTTTGAATGAGAATGTGAGTGAATGAGAAACTCTAGACAGTGAAGGGAGGGACACTGAATACTTTTTTTTCCACCTGGAATACCTCAGTCAGCACTTCCTCTCCAAAGACCAAGTTGTGGGAAGCGACATTGGAGCATGGATCAGTCTGTGCTGTGTGGTTACAATAGCTCTGGAGATGGCTGATGAGACACGATCCGTAAGTAAGTCCTTCACCAAGGCGCTGTATTTTCCTTTTCCTTTCAACTTTCTGAACGTGGCACATTTCTCCTTACTGTGTCTACAGCTTCAAATCATCTGGCAAAGGTTTTAACACTGAGCATGAGAGAAAAGACATACAAATGCCACTATGGAGAGCACAAATAGAACAAAAAATGCACCATAAAAAGATATACCCCAAACCACCAGCTTCTGATCTACTGATCCTGGATCTGAGGATCACAACAGCACTATGTGCAGTGAAACTGATCTATCAGGGGTTTGTGGGGCCCCCAGAAACAGCACTAAGGAGCATGTCTGAAGTCCCCAAGGTGATATTCTTAACTCATCAACAGGTTGGCAAGTCAGGATCGCAATTCATTTATCCCGGGATCCTAGGTATTAAAGGGACATAAAGAAATAAGACTAGCAATAAATCCAGGAATCACAGCACTGCTAATCAGAACTGATCAAACTGATTATTAAATTCAGAGAATCTTGTATGAGGAATATGGGACTCTTTTTTTTTTTTTTTTTTATCTATATGAATATCTCACTTCGAATCTTACTAACTTCCTGGTCACAGTGGTAGCCTGGCACTGAATAATGTGTCTACTTTTCACCCATGTTCAGCACATTTGGGAATCTATTTCCATTCTGATGTTTTGAATGTTCACTTTCTGACACCTAAAGCTAGGTGACTATCCTCATATTTAATCATTGAAAAGAATTGGTAGAACTGAAAAGAATTGGAGATTGGTAAGAACTGCAAGGGCCCGATGTTCCAGCACTTTTATCACGGGGGCTTTTCTCTGATAGTCAGTGACAAAAGTGCGACACTCCAGTTTCAGCTTCACACTTCCCTGCTGTTCCTAGTCCTGCGGGATATGGAGTGCTCGATGAGCCTGCTGATGGCTGTGAGGACTGAAGACACCCCACATTTCCAAGATCAGGCCCTCTGCATGCAATAATCTCTCAGAAGCCTGGATGTTACTTTTGTTTTCTTCTGCTGGTACTGTCCATTTTGCCTTTGGCAAACATTGATTTTCCACAATTCCCTGAAGCCCATATAAAGCAGCTGCCAACACGGCTCCCTCGTGGGCCACTTCTTTTATTTGTTGAACAAAAGAATCATCAACATTGTCTTCAGTGGTGTTTGGTGAGTTGAGTCCTGGACTAGGATGCCGAGCTCCCTCTCCTGGCTGCTGGATCAAAAAGAATAGTTGAAAAGTCCTTCACATCCAGCAAATCTGAAGTGCTGGTCTCTGCCTGAAGAAAGAAAAAAAAAACTTCCATTTGTTTTGCAAACTTTCAAATCCAACATCTTCCTCCTCAAGAAATATTTTTGGAAAAAAAAATCCAATTTTGAAGTACTTTAAATTATGTTCCTGTTTTCTCTTTTGTCTCATCTAGCACTATTAGCAAGTAGATCCCACTGGGCAAATAGCATTGATAGTCTCTGCAGAAAATCCACAGTTGTCTTTCACTGTCAATTGTCAGTTAAGTGGTACTCTGTTTAACACAGAAAAGCATACATCTAGCACAGAAAAGAAGAAGTCATATGCTGGACATGTTAGTTTGGCAGGGCAGAGAAAACTCCCATCTTTCCTTCAAAAAACAAAGTTATTTTTTTCTCTCAGCTACTGTCAGAAATCAGTACAGACAACAGAGAAGTGTGTTCCTGTCCTGTGGACACTTTTCCTACTTTTGCCTCTACTGTCTCCTTTCAGGTATCTTCAGAAACATGCCACGTACAATAAAGGGTGAGCAGAGCACACACATGTCCATATCAGGGTTTCATAACACCCTATCAAGAGATGTGGCTAGTGAAGGTCAGGACCTTGTGGCAGTGGTTGGGTTGAGTCCTCTGCTCATGTCTGGTTAGCCGGAGATGGTGTCTACAGGAGCAGAATGATTCTCATAGGAGGCAACAAGCAGGACTTGCAACAGCACAGCAGAGACATCAGTACTGTGACACATGCTTGCTCTTTCCACACACCAGCACACTCTCCTTTGCACACAGATATCTGCATTGGTGTCTTTTGCGACAGTACTGTGAGATTTGTGAGTGCGTCCTTGGTGAATGTATGCATATCCTGAAAAGAAAGAAAAACTTCTAGTCTTCCCATGATATGGTTACATGACCAACCCCGTATTGGTTCAAGACTAGAAAGAATAACAGTATTTATTACCTTTGGAAATAGTGACAGCCTCCTTTAGTAACACATTTCTAGCAACTCTCTGGGCTGTCATGTGGATTTGCCCATCTATTGCATGGCCAGCAGTCCCCATGAGCTGCTCTTCAGCTGCTACATCCCTCAAGGAGGGATCCAAGACCACCCTTTGGTCCAAGGACCATCATACTCCAAGACCAATCACCATATGCCCTTATCCTGGGAGTTGTTTAGAAGAGGTTCAGGTCAGGACACAGTCTGGACTGTCAATGTTATAAAAATGAAATTTTCTTGGTCAGTCCATATGTCTGTTCTGGACCATTTGATATGTTTAACTCTAAGGTAATTACTGTTCTGTTGTCATCTCACATGCATCAATATATGCTTGAATAGAGAATACCTTAAAAGTTTGCTTCAGTTAAAACTGTGATAATCTATTTACTGTCAAAAATCTTTCCTTTCCTTGAGACAATTTCATTGCTTTAACTCCCTTCTCAAATAGGAGGTAGAAGGACTAGAAAAGGTACAGACAGACTTAAAAAAAAAAGCTGTCAGAGGTGGAGAATCATTTCAGCTTGAAGAGCAACTAAGCTGTCATCTTTCTTCCTTTGGCTTTGGTAACCTTATGACAGAGAATCTATGCATCTTCCCCACCATACTCCTGCAGCTGACCCTACACCTACACCTTGCAACCCTTCTCTTTCCTATCACAACAACTCACTTTCAGCAACCTAGCTTATCCTCTGTAGCCCATTATAAGGGATTCTGAGACTGGCATGGTGAAAAGTGTAAGAACCGAAGGCAGACGGACGGGAAAGGGATATACGACAGTTCTGAAGCCGGGCACAGGCACAACAGAGTATGGTCATACTCACTCTTCCCAGCTTCAAGGAGGATCCAGGGCAGACAACCTGGGTGGCAGATGTTGCTTGAATGAGTGCTTGAATGTTGCTTGAATGAGTTGCACTGGTTTCTCTCATGGTCAAATCCTGCTTGAACTAGACTTGTTCTGACGAGATGGGAAAACGAGCTTCAGAGCATAGTGAAAAACTGCTCAAAGGTGGAAGAGTCTTCCTATGTAAAAAGGAAACGAAAGCTCAGCAACAAAGTCACCTTTGTTGCCTCAGGCAATCTGAAGGATGACAAAAGTTGAGACATGTAGCATATCTGCAGAAGACAAAAGCCATCCCTGGAGGGCAGAAAGACAAGGGGAGTGCATGGCATACAAGGAATTTAATGTAGGGAAAACTACACCAATTGATGCCATTTCAAGGATGCTCCTGTGTGTATAACATAGAATAATAGTTCATAGCAGTCTTGACTATGATTCTTAGCACCATTTATGCTCCAAACCCACTGAATCTCTAGCAACACCAGTGGTGAGCAGGTGACCAAGTTACACCCAGCATAAATAATTCTGGGTATTTGGGGACTTCTTTTCTAGTCTGCCCACAGCATCAGGTCTGTTAGAAATGGACAGGAATTTGTAATGAACCAAAACACACAGCTCAATAAGCCTTTCCTGGCATCTGAGCTTCGCCAAGTACACAGGGAAACAGTTTGACTTTTTCCAGGAACAAGATTATTCCTCTCTGTTAAGGACTCGTGTTTGTCCCTGTCCACAGATCCAATAATTTCCTAAAGCCAGAGAGGTCAGGGCAGCTTCTGTCTTGTTTGGCCTAGAACATTAAAGAAAAGCAAATGGCCTGGAAGCCGACAGTACACAAGGTGCAGCTCTAATATGAGAGAACAGCTGGGATGTGCACAGGGTTGCTGGAGACACAGGGGAAAACTGAATGGAGGGTGTATAGATCAGTGCTGTGTGAGTTTTAGCAGAGCATAAAATTGGACATTACTCAATGCAAAGTGCTTGGCACAGATGGAATAATTGGGAATATATTTCAGGGCACCAATATGGTGCATCTGGAATTGGAGCAGTGGATGACCACCAAGCACAGCCCTCATCCTTTGAGTGCCAGCACACTGACTCAGCTAGTTCTGCTGCAGAGCAGTGAGGAACAAAGTCTCAGCCACGTTGACTGTTCTGAATCCGGTGAAGTGGGTGATAAAGGTGAGTGATGAGAATTGAGGACTGTACTCTGCCAAGCTGTCCTGCACCAAGATACCAATGCTTTTCCGCAGCTTGTTGGGACTCAGCTGGCTGCCAGGCTCGCTCAGCACCGCCTGAACTGCTTTCACTCCTGTCTCGAGTGGGTGCAATGTGTCAGCACCCACGTGTCTGCAAAGAAGGGCAGCATCTTGTTGTCCAGCTGGGCTGGAGACTCCAGGACAGAGGACCTCACTTGGCAATCGCTGGAGGACAGTAGTGAAGGCAAGGTTTGCACAATGAAAGGTGGACCCAGAGTAATTGTAACATTTCAGAGGGATTCATTCAGGCACCTGAACGACTGAGAAGCACAAAAGCTTTCCGTACTCTTTTTATCACCTAAGTTCTGATGAAAATTCTCTCTTGGGTGCCCATTCCATTGGGATCCTTTAAGATCCAATCCACAGAACAAAAGTGTGCAAATAAAAGAAGAGTTAAAGCGATATGTGGGCAAGGTGGAACCTGGTACCGCAGCAATATCTTTCAGTGAGGCAGCTGTATTTCCCCTTTCTATCATATGCATTTAAAAGCTTTTAAGTGAACAATCTATCCCTTCTGCTGGCAAACCCAGTGCTGGGCTGTTCTTTGGCTTCTTAAATCATTTTAAAATAGAGAGCATTGCTGTTTTAAAAGCCTTTGCTCTCTCCTGACTGCAGGAAACCTCAATGCAGCTCAGCAAAGCTCCCTGCACTTGCGAGGCACCAGCACAAGGGCTTTCCAGGGATCCATTACGAGCCAGAAAGGGCTGGGCGCTGTCTGCCAGTGAAAACGCACTGGCGCAAGCACGGGTTTTCTCACTACATCATTGCTAGGTTCTCCACCAGGGCCCCGTCTATTGCCTAGACCTTTCTTTTTGCTTGCTTGTTTGTTTGTTTGTTTGTTTTAGTTTAGCTCTGTTTTGTCAATTAATCTGTTAGCTCTCTGTGCCTCTAGGTACTCTTATGCAGTTAAGTTCCTTAGGGACAAGAGAGAAAAAATCCCCAAACTCCTAGCTGTTCAGGCACAGCTTTGGTTGAAATGTCCTTTATCCTGTCCTTCTCACCCAGCTTTTGTTTTCAAGTCCAGAATGTTTCACTTCTCCAGCTTTACCCTTCATGTAAAATACTGTCAGGTACTGTCAGGAGGAACGAGGTGGTGGGGATCTTGTGGAGCCCCAAAGGGCTGTACCCCACTCCTGAGGGATGGGATTATGTCTGCTATTTCAGTTTCCCCTTGCCAACAGCACTGGAAATTTCTGGACATGATTCCTGCTCAGTTTAAATATCAAACATAACAATATATGTGTCAGGAAGAAAGAGACAAGAGGAGTTACTAAGGTCATCAGCCTGGGCAGTCAGGGATACATCATCTCCAGATCCCATGTCCTTAACAGCTGCCCTTCCTGGGCATTATTCAGCCCTGGCCCTTGACACAGGGAGGGTGTTGAGTGAAGTTATTCACTCACGAGCAGCAATCTAGACAGCTAAAGAATGGATCCTTTCCCCTAGCATCATCCTGGCTCGTTTACCTCTGCAGCACATCTAGAACACCCATGAGAGGCTTTTGGCCTTATTTCTCCCAGTTTCTCCCGCACAAGATATCTGGGGAGAGGGGCAGGAGACTTCTCCTATTGTAGCAGAGAGAGCTCATGCTCACTCGCCCAACATATCCAGTTCCTTTACTTACTCATCCCTCACTGACAAGCAGAAAATTCTTGCTTTGCCACTAGAAGCTCTAAATTAGCAGCAGATTGGAAACCTTCCCTCTGCAGTCAGGGAAACTCTAATGTTTGATTTGCTTTTGTTATGTTTCGCGCTGTTTCTGGAGATTTTAGGTTTGGATCACTAGGAAATGAGTTGTATGGAGGAACCAGGTTGCTGTGCAGTGTGTCAAGTGACTCGCAGCGACCAAGCATAGCCAGAGCTGCGCTTACCCCTTCGGGAGGTAGGAGTCTGCTCTGGACACAGCCCAGCATGATGAGGATGGAGAGACCCTTCTGTTTTACCCTGGACTTCCTCATCCCCTCCAGGGTATTTGCTAGGTGACACAAGGGACCTCTTTTCCTCCTGCCCTCCTCTGAAAGGGTTTCGCGCTGGCCTGGTGGGCCCACCTCAGAGTTGCTGAACTTTCCTTGTGCTCTGCCAGGGATCCTCCCTCTCGTCAGTGCTTGTTGGCTCATTTGTCTGCAGGATCAGTTGTAGCCATATTGATTTTTCCCTTCTCTCCCTCTGCTCTCTGTGTTTGCTTTTTGAATTATGCAGCGGTGCAGTTTTTCCTCCTTGCGAGGAGCGAGTGAATTGCAGAGGATCAATTGAGCCCTGCCATAGTTTAGTCGGGAATCCCCAGTAGAGGCCAGAAGAGAGAAAGGAGAAGAGAAGATAATGAAGACAGGGTCGATCAATCCAATCGCGGTGCAAAAGAAAGGAAGAGAAGAGAGAAAGGAGCTTGAATAATCAGTCAGTTTTCCTCATGCAGTTCTCAGATCCCTCAGTCTCAATCAATAATCAACTTTGACACTCATTGCTTCAGAAGCAAACACACACACACACAAAATCCCCCTAAACTCAAATAATGTTGTGCTTTATAGCATAAGAATAGCCAATGATGCCCTGGTAAAGATGAGGATAGAGATGAGATTTCTTCCCCTTCTTCCTCTTTGCTTTTAAAAGTACATATTATGAAGGCTGAGCCAAGATGAAAGGAGAGCAAACGGGGCTTTTAGTAGTTTTGTTGTTGCAATTATTTTGCCAATAGTAATGATTTCAGGACAGCATAGAGGATCTTTGATGCTGTTCTGGGGACGTGGAAGAATGGGCAGAGAGTTGCTGGGGTTGGTCCAGTATCACACGCAATTCTGGAAGTGGAGGAATCCTGGGGAATGTAAACAGACATCAGATTTACTTAGCTGGGAGCATGCAAATGCAACATGAGAAAGTGCGGGACTGAGGTGCAGCGACCACAGGCACACACGGAGTCTGGGCTCCGTGCAGCAAGGGACCCCTCAGTGCTGTGCTTGGAGAACCTAGCTGGACTTCCAGACCCTCATCTAGGGACAAAACCACAGTTTGCCAATCTCTCCATTCTCTTCAGCAAACAAAACTCCCTCTGCCTCACATACCTGTGCTTAAACAAGTCTTTACTGGTAGGAGAAGTATTTTGGAAGGTCTTTGGAGGAATTGCTCTGACTGTGTTGTCTCACCCTCAGGGAGCACTGTGAATTGCTTGGCTTTACCTTGCAGGAAGCAGTGACCTCCTATGAGCAGCTAGTTACGTGGTAGGAAACCAGCTCTGACCATCCACCCCTGTGGATGGTAAGAAGCAGAAGCAGGTCTCACTCCATTTCAAATGCAGCAGCTCAGTTCTAGTTCATTTCATAAGAAAAGTATTGTTTAGAACTAAAAAAAAAAATTCTTGTTCCTTCTGGCAAACATTACTTCTTGGTTGATGAGTTCTTAAACACTAGGAGGTATCGTGTGACATTCAAATTAGGTATGCTGTGTAATGACTATTTTGTCAGTTTGCTAAGTTCATGACAACACCATTGCTGGATTTCGTATACGAATTAGTGGTGTTCCCTGTTCTGGCTCCCTGGAAGAGAATAAATCTTCCAGTTATTCCTAAAATCCTACTGTGCACATCCCTTTTGCCATTAATTAACTCAAGATCCTCATCTGCTGTAAAACTGTGAGACAGCTTTGGAGGACTACTGATGTGCAGGGAGTGGGATGCCATCTTAGCTGTTTTGCTGCTGAGCTTTTAGTCCCAGTGGGAGTCTGGTTTAGATCTCCAGGGGTAGAGACAGCAATTAACACGAGCTCGCAAGGACACCAAAAATTGGGTAAGCGTTAAGGTATGGACAGGAGGTCTGAATTATAGCCCACAATTCTTTGGCCTCTATAGGACTCAATTTGCTATATTGTAGTTGTTGAAATCAGAACAAGTCTTTCTTTCCTCAAAGTAATCTCAGCTAAATTGAACCTTTTTAGCTAAGTTTTTCTAAATTTCAGTTAAAAAAACATAGACAATTTTTCCCTTTCTTATCATCTGTACTGGACATGACAAACAGGAGTTGCATCACCCAGCTCATTCAGTCTCTCAGGAGCTAATATAATTCCTCTGGTCTATCCCTCTGCCTACATTCACCAAATATTTAGGAACATTATACCCCAAGCAGAGCAGATCCACCTGCTTTCACCAGCCCAGACACAGAGATATTTTTTAGACATTTTCTGTTGCTTTTCCCTGGTGCTTTCCCTTTTGATTATGATCACTGGCATTTAAGGTGGCTTAGTCTAAGAGGTTACCTAGCCCAAAGACTTCGGGAGCTTTTCCAGATCAATGTTCTCTCTTTAGATCACCGTTCAGTCCCCTCACAGAGGGAAGGCCAGCTCCAGCCCATCCTGGGAGCGCTGATCACTCGATTACACCCGCTGGAGAAGGGCAGGAGGCAGGGCCATCCTCCAGCAACAGAGCGGAAGTAGCTCTTTCCTCTCCTCCTCCCAGAAGTTGTTCCACATTTTCTGTTAATAAGGGCATGGGGAGAGAGAGAGACAGAGAGAGAAGAGGAGAAAAACTGCTCTAAATTATTCATTGACAATATCATTATGTGTCATAACAGTGTGTCTGTGATGGGAAAGAGTGAGTGTGGCAGGGGCTGGGGTAGCACAGTCCAGGCTGCACAATAGCGAGATCTGATTAAATATTGATGTGCACTAATTGGCTACAGGGTTTCAGGACAGCTTGGGCTTTGTTGGGATCATTTGTATTCTTGCTTTGGAAATGGACCCCCCCACACACACATAAACCCAACATTTTCGTGTGTGAGTCTTCTCCCGCCTCCTCCTTCTCCTCTTTCTTCTCCTCTTAACAACCACCCTCTCTTTCTCCCTCCCCTGCTTCCAGTCCTCCCGATCCCCTTGTGTGTGTACAAATTAACACGATCTTAACCTACCCTGATTTTCTACAGCACTGACATGCTGCCAACACCTCTGTGCAATTAGGCTAAGCTCGCAGAAACGATTTTTGGTGCAGAAAACCAGCCTTGGCCTCACAGACTGTCCTCTCTTCGCAGCTATACCTGATTGATTCTTTTAACCTCTTTTCTACTCTTGTTCCCAGAGTGGGTGGAAGGTCCTTCCCATGTCCATCTTCCTTCTGAAGGGAGCTGGACCTTGAGATGGAGCTCCTATCAACTTATGCCTATAGATCCAAGTGCAGACTCACGAGATGGGTGTAGTAGGAGGGGCAGCAGCTCACTGCAGATTTGAAGTTTTTAGGCCAGGTCAGTCCATGGTTTAACTTACGAGATCAAAAACCTCCAGCACTTGCCATGATCTGCCCACAACTCCCTCATCCATTGGGCAATAGCAGGCTTCTTTTGCCTCTTCTCTTGCAACTTTTAAGCAAGTTGGTCCAGTCTCACTCACTGCCCTTGGGCTCTTCCAAGGCATGCATCCCCTCACAAATAGCAGTCTGCCAACTGCAAGAGCTCTGCTTTCAAGGTTGCTATTTTAATCTCCAGATCAACCTGAGGTCCAGTCACCCCAATACCTTGGTTGGAGACCATCTCAGCTGGCCGGAGAGAAGCTGCTCCTGGAAGAACCATTGCAAGGCTATAGGACTTCCTGCTCTGCTAAATATCTCTATCAGTCTTTCGGCATCTTAGTGATACCATTTGCAAGGAGGAACATCCAAATGAACATTTCCAATATCAGATGAGAGGGTCTCTTCCTAAGGAATTATCTGGATCTGATGGATTTTTTTTCTTATCCAAGTTCTTGTTTTTAATAGTTATGATCATTTTTATTAAAAAAATGCCTTGCATGACCTATAGTATCTTTCAGTTTAATTGCTGAGAGGTATAGTTTGGGGGAAAGTATTTGTTAATAACATTTCCCAATCTGCTTTTAAACAAATGTAATTAAAACAATTAATTTAATTGGGATGGGAGAGTTTGTATGCTTTGAGTGCTTTCCTGTACGCTTTGCTGGACTTGTCCACTAACACCTTGCTGAGCTTCTACTCCAGTGAATGAAGACAGAACTTCCCAGTGCACACGGGTTAATCCAGCTCTTACAACAAGAACAAGATTTATGTTAACAAGAGGATGGCATATCAACATAAATGAATACGTAGGACCAAATATTGGAATTCATTTTCACTGATGCCTTGTTTGGCATGCTTCCATCTAAATCAACCAGGCTGCTCACTTTGATAAAGCATCAAAATAGGATTCAGGAGAGATGGGCATCATACTTAGCTTTGTCACTCACTTGTGACCTGAACATACATCTACATTTTTTTAATTTTCCGAATTATTAGTTACCTTGTAAACTCTGGAAAATCTACAAAATAAATTTGTCTTTTATGTCATGGGTTGCTCATAATGGTCTGAACTAGTCAGACATAGCAATCCACTCTGAGGAATTTCTTTGCACTTTATGATATTGACTATTTCTCGTGCTTCCCAAGGAGAATAATTTTAATTGAATTCTTCCATTAAAATTCATATTAATATTGATAGCACTTACTTATAGAATGGGGCAACAATTTATGTAGAAGATGCACACAAAGCTGACATGCATTCTTCTGTGCAGATAGAGAAATATATCCATTCAGTTTGCCTGTTTTGGTCATTGCCTGTAAAGCACTGGATAGCAATTTTAAACTGCAATTTTAATCTTGCTTGATGAGATGCGCCAGAGCCCCATGTTCAACCCAGCTGAACCACAGAGCTGCTAATTTGTTAACACTCCCTCACTGTCTTGGCAGCTGCCAGACACTAAGTGAAAGGACTTTAATGTTGCCTGTGAATCTGAACGAGAGCTCAGAAACTATCTGCTCGCCGATAAGAGCTAATTAAGGGTTCTCTGAGAGATGAGTTTTGTTCAGACAGTTATGAGAAAAGGAGTAGTGAGCACATGGGACTGAAAAATGCCAGCTGTGCTTTGCAAACATCTGCATTTCTGTCAAAATCTCAATTACTAGTTTCAGAGTCACTTCCTGCAAAATGCTTACCCTTTCCAAAGTCTTCTTTGGTTTTGAGGAAGAGTGATGCCCCTGTTTCTCCAGTGATGTCCTGTTTCTCCAGGACAAAACAAAACAGAACAAAAACTTCTGCACGATAGCTCTGATTTTACTATAGAACCCAGATTTGCAGAAACGATTTTTTCACTGGAATAAAGAAAAAATAGGGGGAAAAAATGGAAGATTATACAGTCACTTTCTGAGCCCATGTGAACTTTTAGCAAGAGCATCCTGCTGAGGCCAAGAGTGCCACAGCTTCATGTTGGCATGTGCACTACCAAGACCTCTCATTTCTTCTGGACTTATCAGCCACAAGTTCAAGGTCCTCCTGTGATAGGAGAGCTGACAAGCAGGTATTTCTGTGTCTGGCCTGTGACTTAACACAGAAAAGCAGCTGCAGGTGCAGTGTTCATGAGGGACTTGGCTGGCTGCTGGCTCTCCTGGGTGGTTTCTGATTTGTTTGGGCTCAGCCTGAAGTTTGGACAGTTTGTTCCCTTGAGTCTAATGATCCTTTCCCCTCTCCTTTGAAATCCTTTGCATTATTCCTTGTAGGAAAACAAACAAACAGAAAAAAGAACAAAAAAAAGTATTTAGTCAGTTTGTTTATTTATTTAGGACTAGCCCTTCCCTTCTGCACTGAGCAGAGCCCACTTCAAAAGGGGCAGCATGCAGGAGTCTCTGGTGGATCCTGCAATATGGGGGAGATGGAATGAATGCCTGATTGATTATCAGCAAGGAGCTAAGTGAGATGAAAAATAGAGTGATGGGATTCATTTTAAAGGGGAACAGGCCTATTTCAGAGACTAAAATGTCATCAATTTTTTATTAAACAGAATCTTTTCAATAGACAAATGAGCATATCTGTTCTCAGTCATTCACTTGTATCTTCTCTTCTCCCTTTTTTGCTCTGGCAGAGGTGCCTCTCACAAGGAGAAATTTTGCTTTTCGTTTTCTTTTTCTGCCCCTGGCTTTGGCAAGAGATGGGGGAGTCATGAAAGCTGTTAAACCGAGGTTAGTGCTCTAGGTTTGTAGGACTTCAGAACACTTAGGATTACTACTAGCCTGCCAAGCACTGAAATGCAGACTTCAGCTCACCCCTCATGGGACAGGACTGCCCATCTATACTAGGGCATGGGTAGCCAAAATATGCAGACTGAGAAACCAAATCAAACCAAACAGAGGAGAACTGTTCTTCAGGAAAAGAGGAACTGCACCCACAGTTCCCATTGAGACCTTTTCTCCTCAGAACCTATGTTAGTCATCACTGTGGTCCTTCGGGTATCTCACCTGTCCCTACTGCCATGTCCTCCTCAGTGGTGTGAAGAGGGAGGGCACCACTCCATCATCAAGCCTTCAGGATAGGCATCCTTTGGCGTTCAGCTGCACGCTCTCTTTGCCATGCTGATTGGATCCTGCAGCGCCGCGCACTTGTATGTTGGTACAAAGCAGGTATTGGGCAAAGACAACCCCAAGCCCTGTACACCAAGCACCGCAAGTACCAAGCACTGTACACCAAGTTTCCCGTACCCTTTTCTTTGTGGAAATGCTTTGCTTAATTCATATAAAAACCCAGTGGTACAGCTGAGCAAAGCTGAGGTTTTAAGGTCTATTCTCTACTTCTGATGAGTTCCTGGGTGACCATTGAGTCCTGCTTCTGATGGTGATGATATATGCTGTCTCACATCCCCTGTGTCCTTTGTCCACTAATTATACCTGACCATACCCCCTAAGAGGAATTCGAGATTTAAAAATCTTTCAGGCTGTGTATATCTGCCAGACACACCCAAAAAAACTATAGGAATGATCAGAAAGCATAAGACGTACAGGACTCTCAGAGTTCAGCCTGGCTCATCAAAAAGATATTGAAGAGATGAGTCAGTCAGTCAGGTTCAGCAAGTGTCCACAGCAGAAGAGGGATGTACTAACAGAAAGGGAGAACATGTAACCGTGCAGTAGGCTCAGGGAAAGAGGTTAAGGCTGAAGCAGAGATTAGTCAAAATATCCTGTTACCAAAGCAAGTGACAGCTGACATCCCAGGACAGGCCACCAAGGCACATTACCCACCTCATGGCTGGTATAAAAGATTGAAGAGGCTTCAAAGAATAAGGTAGTTGGGTGACTACTTTACTGAGGATAAATCATGCCTTATCAACCTGAATGCCCTCTGTGTTAAAGAAATGAGTTTGTAGGTGAACGGAGAGCAGTAAGTCATTGATCGCAACTTCAGCAAGGCTTTTGTAACACTGTCTCCCACAGTATTCCTCTGTTCATGTTAGAATACCATGGTCTGGAAGTGGGGGAACCAAAGGGGAAGAACAGCATATGATCAGATTGAACAACTGGGCCCACTAGGAGCTGTTAATGGGATGCCTGTGACAAGGCATAACGGTGACCCCCACGCCAGGGACCTGTTCTGTTCAACATGCTTATCAATGTCCCAGTGGAGGCAATGGACTGCAAGTCAGTTTTGCAAGTCAGTTGTTGGGCAGTGGGACAGAGAGTAACGCGCCCAGGTGGGAAGGGAGGAAGGATGGTTGGACGTGAAGAGGGAGAAGCAGGGACAGGGAGAAGTTAGTGCTATGTCTGGGTTACTGTTAGAGGATATAGGAGATGTGGAGCTGGTATGGGAGGAGGAAGGAGCTGGTGGGACAAGCTTTCGAGAGGAAAGGAGGAGGGCACATTTTGTCTGTTGAGAATAATTTGGAGGCTTGGCACTAAAGCTTGCCAAGGGCCTCCTCTTATGTCAAGGTGTTCCTGGGAGCTCGAAGCAGCTGGAGACCACAGTAATGCTGGAGGTGGCAAAGGCTGGGGAGTCACGGTGCAGGGAAGGGACAGAAGGAGCAGGCAACATAAACCAATTCATTCGTAAACAACCTAGGATAAGGATTACTAAGGTTAAGAGAGTTTTGGGCTCAGCTGACATCATAGAATCACCAGAGATGCTTTAAAAGTCACTGTCCATGTACTATGAAATAAACATATAGTGCAGATCCCCCACTTTGCTTGGCACCATGTTACAGGCTGTGCAACAACTGCTTCTCCTCCCTTCCTCTGCCTTGCTCCCCAGGGGGATTTATCTATTTACAGGTTTCCAAGCAGGTCCTCTCATGTGGGCATCCCAAGCAGCACTCAACAGCCGTGCTAAAAGGCTAAGCAGAGCCATGACAACCCCCTGAACTGCCATGATCCTAGAGGGTTTTTCAGTTCCTCCCACCAAGGCTGGTCAGAGGAGCCCGGCATTTCTCCATCTGTCTGCAGCGACAGCCGTCCGCGTGCTGTGGCAGCTGTCTGTCTGCAGTGGGCTGGCGCCTGGCCGGGCGGCTGCACTCTGAGTGGACAAAAAAATGGACCGATTCAGTAAAAAGGCTGGGATTTATTCTAACACACGTTTTAATGTATAGCCCAGCCTGCTGGTTTTCTGACGTCTGTGTGTGACAAGGGCAAGCCATCCTCTCCGTCAGAACTAGCTCTGCAACCAGCAACATAATGCTTGCCACAGGACACGCTTTTGCACACCTTTGTTCACTCTTAATTGCTACTTAAGGAGGGATTTAATAAAAGAGAGTTTGATCCACTTGTAGAAGGGAGAGAAAAGCTGCACAGTGGTAGGTGTGTATGTGCACGTGTAGCTGCACACTTGCACTTGCAGTTGGAGAGTGTGAACGTGCAGTTGACAGTCTGTAGGTGCCAGAGCCTGTGTGTGTGTGTTACGTTAGCTGTGAGTGCACAAGAGATGGGACTCTGCCTTCTGTGCTGCCTTACAGCTTCATCCATGAGCTCCCAGAACACAGCCCTGGCCATTACTCCCAAATGCACTAGAGAAAAACCCCAGAGCCAACAAAGCATGATTAGGAGCCATTTACCAGGGGGATATTTTTCCCCCCTTCTCTTAATCCCTCTTGAGCTGGGAGAGCAAAAGATTAAAAAACGCACACACACTCATGCACAAAAACAAGAAAGGGTGCGAGCGGGATGGGGGGAAGGAGGATTTCCTTCCAGCCCGCTCCCGTAATCCAGCCTCATTCCCATAATCATTTTGACAGGTGTGCAGTGCTTGAAAAGTTGGGGGGCGCGAGGGCGGCGGGCGGCAGCGGGAGGCAACACGAGGCGGCGGGAGGCAACGGGACTCAACGGGAGGCAACGGGAGGCAACACGGGTCAACGGGAGTCAACCCAAGTCAATGGGAGTCAATGGGACTCAACGGGAGTCAACCCACGTCAACAGGAGGCA
>JAWLRI010000229.1:3415409-3448678 GCA_034781795.1 Crypturellus tataupa
CCACAACCGGAGGCTCTCACATCTTAGTGTCTCCTTTTCCCCTCCTGAGGATGCACGGGGACTCAGGGGACAGCGGTGTCACCCCGGGATGCATCCACGGCGCACGCGAGCGCTGGGGGCGCAGCCGCTGCGCGCGCAGCGCTCGTGTGTGTGTGTGTGTGTGTGTGCGTTTGAGCCGTGGCTTCATTTCTGAAGATTGTTTCCGAGCTTGGAGCCAAGTCCTGAGTTCAAGTGGGAACTATGCATTCCTTGGGGGTTCAGGGAAGAGAGCTCGGGGTCTGAGGCCTCTCCCCAGTGCTGTGAATCACTGCCCGGGGAGCCTGCGTGATCGCTCTGTTCCGCGGCGAGGCTGGCACTCACTGTCTGGGTATTCCCATTAAAGCCGCTTTGCTCCTCGCTCTCGACCGGCTCCTCTCGCTACCGCTTTTGAGCGACCCGGTGCTGCCATTTCCACACAATGCGCGGCTGGGCGAGGGGTGGGGGGAGCCGTGCACGAACGGAACATCAAACAGGAAAAGCTGGTATTCCCTCCTGAAATCCGCCTTCCTGCTTCCAAGCTAAACAGGCTTCAAAGGGGAGGCTTGTTTGTGCTTCTGCACCAGGCCTGGCTTCTCCATGGCGGGGTCAGCCTCAAGGAGCACGGAGCAGGTTAAAGAGCAAGAGAAACAAATGGAGCGCGAGGCTGCCTGCTTAACCCCTTGCTGCATCCCCGGGAAGAGTGCGCCGAGTGCCCTGGGATGGGGGAACGGGCACGGACGGGGCTCTGCGGCGACGGGACACTGCACCGAGGCCTCTGCCCCCAGCGGCTGCCGGCCCCTGGCTCACGCCAGCGGACAAGTTCCTCCTCCCCACGCTCGGTTCTCAGCTCCGATGGCCTCCCCGGGGGCACGAGGGGGAATTCAGGGAAGAGCCTGCCCAGACAGAGCGTTCAGCCGCAGGGCAGAAGCAGGGGCGGCTCTTGGCAGGCCGGCGCTGTGAGGCTCTGTGGCCCCCGGCGCAGGGGACGAGGCAGGAGGGGAGAAGCCCGCAGCTCTCGGTGCCACCCCTGAGCCAGGGCAGGCCGGGCACATCCTCACGTTGCAGTTCAGGGACCAGCGGGGTTCTCAGCTCTGCTGCCAGAACGTCGCCCTGGCCGGGGTTGGGGTTGGCGAGCGCCTCGTGAAGCAGCGGGAGCCCCGGGGCGGCAGCGCGAGGGCTGTGGGGAGGCCGCCAGCCCGTGCAGGAGGGAACAGGCTCCCCGCAGCCCCCGGGCTCCGCAGGGGCATCCGGCTTCCTCCCCGTCGCCTTGTGCAGAGCGCGGGCTCCGTGGTGCTCGGGTTCAGCCCCAGCTTCCCCAGCCCAACGCCGGGCACGGACACCATTCTGAGCCGGCCCGCGGCCCCACAGCAGCTTCGTGCTTGCTCTGGGGTGGCACAGCTTGCTGCTGAGCACTGGTAGTCCCAAAAGAAGCCCCACGTTGGCTCAGAGAGCGGGTATCCCTGCATGCTGCAGGCCAGGAGGGGGACACGGGTGCTGCCAGGACCCTGGAGGTGCCCTTGGGGCAGAGCCGGCCCCTTGGATCCAGCGGCTGCAGCTGGTCCGGGGGCAGCGCGGCGGCTCCGCAGCACTTGGCCCTGCTCCTGCCCTGGCCTCTCCCGCCGCCCTCCAGCTCCGCGTTGGCACCGGGGCCCCCCGGGCGACACTGGCCAGAGGAACGTTACCTCGAGCCCAGAGAGCGATCAAACAATCAGAGCGAAGGCATCTAACCAAATCCTCCCGCCACCCTGGGAGACCACCCAGCTGCACAGCCGTTATCTGCCAGGGTGAGTGTTTACCAATAACGGGAACCAGCTTGCTGTTTTACTGCGAGCTTTATAAGGATAAAAAGAAGGGCTGGGCTTGAGCAGCTTGGAGACGCCGGGACACGGGCCGGCCATTTGCTCGGGCTGCCTAAGCCCCAGCTCAGCTGGGATAAGCTATCTGCTTTGATTGTTTAACAATTCCTCCTCTTCGCTCCCTCCAAAATTCCCTCCAAATCCCATTTAACACCCGCCTGCCTCTCGCAGCCCCTGGCACCCCCAAATGTAGCACAGGGAGAGGCACCCGTTTGGTGCCACGGGTGGAAACCTGGTGGGAAGGGAGAAGCTGGAGGTGGGCAACAAGCTCCATGGAGCTCCATGAGCAAATGGCACGTGCCAGGCTTGGCTCATCCGCCAACCTCAGACACAACCTCACCTCAGCTCCGGGGCACACGAGCACCAGGGCTCGTGTGGCCGGGGAGGGAAGGACACGTCGGGATGCCCCATAGGACCCCACGGACGGGCCCCCGCGCTGGCCGCACTCACCGATGAGGGGAACCACCAGGATGAACTTCCTGCACTGCAGGAGCGTGGCCAGGCTGCCCAGGTGGTCGATGAAGCCGTTGGTGTCCGGCACCAGGAAGACGGGTCTGATCTCCAGCTCCATCTGTCTCACTTGACTCTGGTCCTTCAGCACGGCCTGTTGGAGGGGGACAGGGTGAGTGAGGAGGGCATCGGCCCTGTGAATTGTGGATGCCCGAGAGCAGGGACAAGCTGGGAATGTTTCCCATAGCAAGGACACAGTGCCCAATACCCTGCACATCCCTGCACCGCACACTGCAGGTCTCCAAGGAGGAGTTTCCCAGGAAAACGCAACCCTGGAGAAAACAGCCTGGCACCAGCCTTGCAAACGGAAGCGTTTCAGGATTTGCCCTATCTTGGCGGTTGCCAGGACTGATGCCACCGACCTTACGACAGAAGTGGGAGAAAACAGAGGGTGAGGAAGGAGATTCTGGAACTCCAGCAGGTAGCGGCTCAAGGTGACAGGCTCCTCGGGGAAAACAAACCAGTTTGGGACACGAGTCATGTCGAAGGCAACCTAACACAGACCCCTGCATGGGCAGCGGGAGAGGCCCGTGGGGAGGGGATGCTGCACCGGGTCTCGCACATGCTGGCCCTTTTTCCGACCACATCCAGCTGGGAGGCCAGGTGGATTCCAGCCCTGGAAACCCAAAGCACCGTCCTTGACTGAGCCCTGTGCACCCACAGGAGGCCAGAGGGTCTCACGCACGCGGGGAGGGTCTGCTGGGCTTTACTAGCACCCCCAGGGCTGTACCTGGCCCTTTGGATAAGGCTCGTTGCCAAAAAGAGACCCGGGCGCTCGCGTATTACTTCAGATGCTGTCGAAGGACTCGGGCTCTTTAGTAAGTCAGCGGCTTAAAAAACTCGGGCTGCTATTCTAGTGCTTCCTCTGCATAAAAATAGCAGCTTCCCTGGACTTGCTCGTGTTTGTTGCCTCTAATAGGAACCGGTGACCCACGGAGCAGGGCAGCAGCACCGCTCGGGAGCGTGTGCCCCACGCAAGGGCTCGCGGCACCCGCAGGAGGCAGCGCAGGGAGGACGGGGAAGCTGAGCCCCTTCTGCCACCCCGCTCTGCCCAGCGCCGCGGGTCCTGCCCGCGCTCCCCGCCCCGGGTCCGAGTCCTCCCGCCGTCGTGCCAAAGCCTCGAAGGCGCCTGGATCCACGAGCTGCACCAGGCGGCAGCGGCCGTGGAAAGAAGTGGGTTTTAATGCGTTTCCCAGTGCTGTCATCTGGCTTTAAATCAAGGCGCCCTGACTGTGCCACCTCCCACAGGCGCCTGCAGACGGGGCAGCAAGCGGAGCCGTCCCCACGCGCCTCGCACCCTCTCCCTGGCACTGCCACTCCCGAGGACGCCGTTCCCACGGATTCAGACGGGCGGATGGGAAAGCCGGGCCAGCCTGGGGCTAGGGAGGTCTCTGCCCGCTCCGGTGGCAGCGGGACCTCCGGGTTAGGACACACGGAGCTGCTCTGGCATCCTGAAATGTGGGTAGCAGCATGGGCGATGCCAACCCCATCCTGCCACGGAGATGGGGCCAGTGCGGAGCCCCACGACGCAGCGCAGCCTACGACGCTCCTACGTGAGGCTCGAGACCCCATCCACACGGCAAGCGGGTCCCTGGTGCCCAGGCTCCCGCTGTCCCTGTGAGCGGCGCGGCCACCTCTGCGCGCGCCCGGGGGATGGACGCAGGTGCGGGCGGGGGGGGGGCCGCGCTCCGGGCGCGACCCCGGGGGCGGCTCCTTCCCGCGTGGCATTTGCCCCGGCGGCGCTGGCGGGCCGTACCCGGCCGATTCCTGGCAGCTGCGAGCGACGCCTGTGCCGGCCGTCACGTCCCATTCCGCTCCCCGGGCCGCCCGGTGAGAGAAGGACACAGGATGCGCCGGGAGTGAAAGAGCGAGGTCGGCGGGGAGCGTGCCAAGTCCCCTCGCAGAGCTCCGGCCCGCGCGGGGAGCCAGAGGGAAACTCGCCTTTGCAGAGTTCAGAGGCCGGCAGCGAGATTTATTTTTGTTTGTGTGAGTAAAAGGCTGCAGAAGCCTCTGGCCAAGGGGCTCGGGGGGGAGGGGAGTGGCCTGTGATTCATACGGGCTCGCGCTGGCCCCGCGCCAGCCGCAAAAAGGGAGCCCATGTGCGGGGCGAGCGCCGCCTTAACCCTTGCGCCGGTGCCGCCGGCCTCCCCGCGCCGCTGCCTCCCGCTCCCCGCTGCGCGCTGGGGGCTGCGGGACGCGCCGGGAAGAGCAGGGATGCGAGGGGGCATGCGCACGGCCACCCCGGGGCTCAAACCGTGGGGAATATTAACCAGGATGGGGGGCAAAGCTGCTCTGCAGCCCCCGGGAAGAGGGTGCTTGAATGTGGGGGGACTCCGAGGCTGGTGGTTCCTGCTCCCCGTGGTGCTCCCAGAGGCTGCTCCGGCGGCAGCCGCTGGTCCCTGTCCCGCGCGCAGAGGCTTCTCCCGGGAGCTCGGCGGGAGCCGGACGCGGCTCCCTCCGCTGCCCCAGCTGGTGGCAGCACTGAGATCCGGCGCTCCTGCGCGCGCAGTCCCAAATTCCCAGCTCATCCATCAGCTGGAATCACCTGGGGGATTCCCCGGAAGCTGCCGCCCGGCCGAGCGCTTCCAGTTGGGGAAGGGCACCGGGTCCTGTCAGAGCCGGGCCTCGAGGCTCTGTTTTGTGCCGAGCGCCGTGGTGGGGACCGGTGCATGGCTGCCCCACATAGCGCGGGCAGCACTGGATGGCAGGAGCCGGGGCGCATGATCGCCTGAGCTCCCCTCCCTGCAGTGCCAGGCTGGGAACGAGGTCCCCAGCCGAACCCTGCAGCGAGCAGCCACCTTGGGGCCAGGTCTCCCAGGAGAGGCCACCCCGCGCGGCCCCACGCCGCCCCGCGGCCCCGCGCGCTGATTAGACATGACAAGCACACCTGCCGTCCCCGCGGCCCCGCAATTAGAGCCTCTTTGAGGTCCCAGGAAGTGACCGCGTTGGAGGAGCCCCGCGCAGGCGGCTCCTTAGCATATTTCCAGTGTCATTAGCAAAGCGGCAAAGGCAAGGCACATCGTCGGAGGGCTCTGACATGACCCGTGCTCCCTTCCCGCTCAGGGAGGGGATGCAAAGTGACTTTTAAAGAGGAGTTCTTTTTTTTTTTATTATTTTTTTCTACCCAAATCCTCTTCGCCACTCCCTCCCTCCTGCTCTTGGAAATGTTCCATCTTCTCAGGGGTCGTCAGGGGGAAGGGAGCCAGAATTCATTAAAGACGGAGAAGAACTTTGCTAAAACTGGCTAGCTTCTGGGAAGAAAAATCAAATCTGGATTCCAGTGTGTATTCTTGCTCTGCTCCTTACCTGCCTGCCTGTCTTTTTGCCTTTCTCCTCTGTTTGGCATTCTCTTTCCATCCTTTTCTGCCCCTCTTTCCTCCCTTTTCGCCTCCCACTTTCTGCTCCTGTTCTTTTCCCTGGGGAGTCCCTTGTCTGGCTGAATGTTGCCACCATGGGCAGCAGGGACCAAATGGCAATCATAGAATCATAGAACGATAGAATCATAGGATCATTATGGTTAGAAAAGATGTTCAAGATCATTAAGTTCAACCATAAATCCATGACCACCATACCTGCTAAGTGCTTTGTCTATATGTTTCTTGAATGCTGTCAGGGATGGGACTCCACCACTTCCCTGAGCAGCCTGGTGATGACCTGGTCCACAGTATGGTGGGACGCAGCTCAACCTCTGTGACACCTCTGGAAGGTGGAGGTCATGTCCCTTGGAGCTCCTCAGTTATCATTAGTGGGCTGCAAAATCCAACTCCATTCTTACTTCTTTTTCACTCTTTCCTGGTGTCCTGATTCAGAGATAGGAGTCCTTCACTGGTCTTCAGATACGGTACTTTTTACCATGCTACTGAAGACATTTAGCCCTCTTCTCTCTGCCCCCTTTGTCACTGGTCTTTCTGAAAGCTTTCTGTCTACAACAGTGCTGCCTTTCCTTGTGTGTACTCCAGGCCTTGCTCTTTGGTCAAGTGAGGTCCTGGTCTTGCCACGGCATCTTCTGCCAGGACCCTGCCACATTCACATTAATCCCTACCCTGCAGGACAGGGTCATGCATCATTGAGGCTGTAACTGCAAAGCCATCGTATCACCCTGCAGCCCGCAGTGAGCAGGTGAGCGCGGCGATTAAGCGTAACCATCCTGACAATAATAAATAATGCACGTGGAGCATTCCTGCAAAAGCATTCCTGGTTGTTATACTCACCTAAGAAGCCCAGGCCTTGACAGAAGAACAAAAGGGTCCCTTAGGGAGCATTACTGACTCCTGCTTGAACGGTGAGGATTAGCAAAATCGTTTTAGCAAGATACTGATAGATCCTTTTGCTCCAGAGTATTTGAGCCATGCAGACTTTTTCTTAACAGAATCGTGCATGTGACACTGTAGAGCTGGGGCAGGGGCTGACTCTGTTTTCAATGGGCAAAGAAGCAGCACACCGCAGATAGCACATCCAGAGCAGAGCCCTAGGAACTTTTCCCAGAGTGTTCCAGGGCTAAAAATGAATCAAATTCCTCCAGAAACCTCCCTCGGGGCTTTTCATCTGCACACCAGCATGGCACTGAGGACAGCAAGCTCTGGCTTAAAGTCTAACAGACCCACCTGCAAACTGCGCTGCCTGAGAGAAGAGATGAGAGTGAGAGAACTGAGGGAGGAAATATAGCTGTGAGTCAAATGTACTGCTATAAGGGAGATAAATAGTCTTCAGCAGGGTAGAAGATTACTTTTTGTTTTGGCTGTTCCATAATTCTGTACATCAAGCCCTCACTAGTCATAATCCTCCATCCTTGATGGTCTTACTTATCACAGAATTGTTATAATTCTGCAAGCACCTTAAGAGATGACATTCACTTAATTAAAGACATCTTTCCCCAATGCACAGCTTATGGATCAGCTTTGTAACAGTGACTGTTTCCCAGTTCTCAGCTGACTCTGACAGCAGGCTGGTGCCCACAGGTGTCCATATACCAGTACCCGTAAATGAGAGTGGAGGTAGCAGATCAGGGTGGCTTCATCTATCTGACTTCAGGAGACAGTACTGAATCAGTCACTAGGGAGAAACAGCTCCAGTAGGTGATGAAACCTCACTGGTACCTCTCAGGTGACCTGTCCCCTCAGTGACTTCTCTCTCCTTAGTCAATGCAGGACATACAGGTTTGGTTCCTCAAACACCTTCAGAGGAGGGTAGGTGACTCTCACCCTTCAGGTTCACAGATACCCTTGATGTGCAACCACACTTTTTCAGCACTACTGTGGTCTTAAATTTGCTTGCTTCTGCAAAAAACCCTCTAGGAGCATGTGCCACAGTGTCAGTAAGCCGAGCCAGGCTAAAGGGGAATCCTGGAGCTGCCAAGAGCTAGAAGTGTTTATCAAGCCACAGCAGCTGAATGAGAGTGGTGATGCTCTGAGCTGCTGCAGTCTGCACACCACTAGACTGGGACCCTGGATCTAGCTCCTCCAGTTTCTGTGAATGCAGGTGGATGAAGTGAAGAGAACAGAGAATGCCAAATGAAAGCGGGATGTGAAGCATAAGGTGAAAAGAAGAGAGAAAGGGGATAGAAAGACATGAGAGGAAAGAGAGGAGCTAGAGGGAGGAGTGCAGGAGGAGGGAACCAGAGCCTTAGGATGAACTCTGAGCCCACTTTGTCGCTCCTGGTCCTTCCCAAGGGACAGGTATCCAGTCTGTGGAGCAGGCGAGCGCTGTTCCAAAGTAATGGTTAAATCAATGTGTTTACGGATGATGACACTAGAGTGACACACAGTGGAGAAGCCTCATGAAAAAATAAACAGGTAATAATCACGCCGCGATGTGCACACTCCACTTCTCATTATTTCAGAAGAAAAGCCCACTAGGGTTCATTGCTTCGGGAGATTAACCATTCGTTCCTAGGCTTGGGGCTTCCCAGGTGAGCCATGGCTCTCTGGGGGCTTCCCAGCTCCTGCCTTCTCCATCACAGAGCAAAAGGCTGGAGCAAAACTAGGGGGATGCAAAAGGAGATGCAGGCACTGGGGCACACTAACAGCTTGCTGGTCTCACACCGGAGAAGGCTGCCCTGCTATTTCTGCACAAATCAGCTGCTGCTCTGGGTGCTGGGGTTGCAGCTGCTGTCCTGGGCTACTCCTTTCTTCAGACTTTGGCAGATACGGAGAGAGAAAAGGTTGGAGGGGAAGGAGAAGTGCAAGGTAAGGTGGTAGGAAGTAGAAGGGTAAATGGAAGTTTTACAGTCCTGGAAAGGTGATAAACTGTAAGAAAAAAAAAACAGTAATCTTACAGCATGAGAAAAGGAGGTTAAGCATCCTCGTTGTCTGACTCAGTCTATCATTTTGATCACTTTGGCTAATTACAATCAGATCTAACAGAATTGTAGAGATGTAAAGAAGGATGGATATCGTGTCAGAATGTCAGGTCAGTGATGGAAAGCCTTGTAAATATGTGTTTACTCAGATATCAGACAAACCATATGGGCATGATGAGGGAGATGCAAACACGTGCAGAGGGCAGGAACCATGCTTAGCAGTGTCACTGCTCATCATTGCTCCAGGAAGGAAGATTTTTGAGTAGGATCAATAGATCAAAGGTACAAGTCTTTACACGCATTAAGAAGAGAAAATGCCTCAGGGTCTTGTGTTGAATCCCAAAAATGTGACCACCATATCTGTCCTGTACATGTCCTTGCACCATACTTGTATCATACCTGTATCTGTATCTGGATGGAAATGGGTGTCCTTCTCTGCTTTCCTTTTATGCCTGGCTGTCAGGCATGCTGGCATAAAAAGAAAGAGAAAATCCCTTAAAACTAGCAGATGAGTATTGAATGAGTTTGGTAAAGACTCCACATTATCTAAAACTGTTGTGACAGTAGCCAGACTTTATTTGTGTGTATTTTCTTTGCCTACCCTAGTCTCTGTTAAGTGACTGAGCAAACTATGTCCCTGTACGGGAGTAGTTCTCATTTGCATTAGTAGGAGGTGTGTAAAGTTGCTGAAAGTGGATAAAAAGTCCCAGAGGGTTTTACAAAGTGAGTTTAATACTAGTAGATTATTCTTGGGCAGACCAAACTCATCTCTTCCATCTCTTCCAACAGGCAAGCTGGAAAGGAACCTCTTCTGTTTTTGTACATCTCCATATATTTCCTGGCAACTCCACATCCCAACTGCCAGATATGCTTAGGAGTGGAAAAGTTTGCAAAGATGATGGCAGTTGACATTGGACAACTGCCAATGTCATGGACATTGACAGCACCATTGGCCCCCTGAGGTAGAGGAGAAACTAGAATCCAGCAGCTAGAAGGACATTTTGCTATGATTGTGCACCAGACTTGCCCACGGTTGAGAGGTAAAGGGCTGAGGTCTTTGAAAGGAGCTCAACATCCTGTTGAGATGAGAACCTCAGCTCAGAAGTTATGAGAGAAGTGAATCAGTGGACTAAGTACAATGGGCCACGTCTTAAAGACTGTGGGCTGATCAGATTCCCACCTCAGCAAGGGGCAGAGGGAGGGAGACAGGAGAGAAGCAGAGGAGGACTCTGTATGAGGAGTAACTGAGTAAATTGGGGTCCTTGGTAAAGATCTGGATGCAAATAAGAAGCCTATAAATTAATGACTGGAGTCTAAAAGGCTCAAGGAATGACTATATCCTGCTTTTACAGTACAGACATCAAATAAAATTATTAGCAAATAGTTTAAGAAAAATACAGCTTTTTCATGCAACAGGGAAATCCTTGCTTCAAGATAATGAAGAGGCTAGAAATATAAATGGTTTCAAAGAGTGATCAAATAAATTGCTGCAGGGCATACCTGGTATATATTCCTCAACATAAGTTTCCAAAGCTTTATTGCCAGAAGCTGGGAGGGGAAGGAGGGAAGAGCACATCATATTTAACACTACTTCCTTAATCATCTTCTGGTGGCCTTTTCTGGAGTCAGGCTACTCATCTTTTGTCTAGAGCCAATGCAACCGATCTTCTATAATGCCAGAACCTGAGCACTTCAGATTTCAGTGAGGGGAAGCTGGCAAGACAAGATTGCATAAATTTTATAGCTATCTCTACTGGATAGCTTTGCTGGATTGCAATTAAGTGCAACAAGTGCCTGATATTTGCAGAAGTGCCACCGCATAATTTTACCATAAATCACACTCTGGGAATTGGGTTTTTGAGTCCTGAAGTGACTGGTAAGTGGTGTAGTTTGTAGGCTGGAAGGAGCCAGTATCTCAGGGCAGTTTGTCCATCCATGGCTCAGACTTCCCGAGTGCTTTGTTTTTGTATCCCTATATCCAGGAGAATACCATCTGGAATATTTGCATCCTGAGGACTATAGTTGAATTGGAAATAGATATTTGCATGCTGACCAAAGGAGCAACATAAATAAGGATTAGGTAAGGGCACCCATCTCCATTCAGCCTTGCTTGATGGCAACAAGTCATGTAATGGGTCATGTTATGATTAGAAAAGACCACAGTGCACATCTCCACACCCACAACAAACTCCTCCATACCCACAGCAAACACCAAGTTTCCCAAATCCCCTCCAAAGAGCTTAAAGCTTGCATAAAATAGTCATATGTTCCAGGAGGAGAGCAGGGGAGACTGAAAGCATCACAGATACCCTCGGGCCAGACAGCAGTTGATATGTCTTACACAGACTTACAGCTATCTTCTATGATTTTAGGATGTGTGATCTTTACTGTGCCAGAGAATCTTCGGAGCAAAACAAGGAAAAGCCACTCAGAAGTGAAGCTATAAAGTCCAAAAGGTAAAAAAAAAAATCCTTCCTGCCCTTCCTAATGACCATCAGAAGCCCTGAGACATCAATTTAATTCAGTATAAACAGGATGTGAAAAGGCAGTTGTCTCCACTCCAACTCTTCTAGGAGCTCTTACCTTCCTCTTTACCCAAGGACTCGTGTTATGAGTCATATCGTGAGAGGTTCAGGTCGAAATTCAGACAGCAGTAGAGTGAGTTCCCACCTCTCCCTCCTCCAGCTCCTGCCTTGGCATGGCAGGAGCTCAGTGTCAGGACAGAGCTGAGAGCATGCAGAGGGGCAGGAGTCAGAGGGATACAGAGGAGCAAGGCAGCAAAAGAAGAAGACTGGAAATGGGGATGGACTGATAAGGAGAAAAGATTTGCTCCCAGACAGATGGTTGGAGGTGCTTGGTTTGGCCAAGCATTGCACTTCATCATTTGCACTTAGGGAAAGAGGAGTGGGGACTTAAAGGTGATGGGTGCTATCCCTCAAGTGCTGTCTCCAGGGTGGCTTCAAGCTGTGTCCCTTGTCCACACAGTGGCTTTGCAAATGAGCCTTTTGAGCTGAGGAGGGCATTCAGGAGAGCCTATGCCTGGCTGTTTTCTATACAGCCCCTGAGGTATGACTGGGCAGCACCGATAGGCACTGTGAGTCATCACACCCACCCTCTACTGTTGTCCCTTCACTTAGAGAAAGCCCTGTCCGTTTTTCGAGCAAAGTCACACTCAGGTGCTGCAATTCACCTACGCAGCCCTTAGCCCTATCACCTGTGGCTGGTGTGAGGCTGAAAGAAGGCACCTCCTCCTCTGCTGTGTGCCTGTCTCCTTCCACTACTCTCATTTTTTTGAGTAAGTTGACTCTGGAATAGCTTGAAAGCTGTCAGTGCTGGCTGTCTCCCAGGGAGAGAGAGCATTTTGTAAAACCTTAGCAGCCTCCCTGTTCATTATGAAGCTGTGAAGGGCCCATAACACAGAGCAATCACTTTGCTGCTGCAGGATGGCAGCAACTTCTTGGCTCCATCTGCCAAGTGAGCATGCAGGCAGCCTGGCCCAATTCAAGGGGCAAGGAAGCCCCGCCATAGCATCCATGATGCCCTGACAGGAGCAGTCCAGCCCCTGCAGCAGTGAGTGCCCTTTGATGTGGAAGAGTGGAGGGCGAAAGGCTCAGAAAAGCAATGTGTCCTCTACCCTGCAATATGTGTATGGTTGAGGGAAGGATTGAGAAATGGAGGAGGAGGTTCAGATGCAGTTCCTTATCTGTTTAATCAACATATCAGTAATATATATAGGTACAAATCAGCATCGGAGGAGTCCTAATACCATCATGATGTATGGGGGCTTTGGATGCTCCCACAGGTCCATGACACTTGCCTTCTACATGTCAATAAAAATGTACACATGGAAATGTGTCTTCCATCTGCTCGAGTCTGACTCATTGCCAGGACAAGCACAATGGCAGGTTGACTTCATGTGTGTTCAGACTTGTCTTTCCCCGTGTCACTGGTTTCCACTAGAGAAGGTAGAGCCAGCTGTAGTTCTCATCTGCAATAGAAACTGTCAGCATGAGTGGATCTTGCTAAATCTGCTCTGAGGAGGGCCCAGATCCAAGCACTCCTAGATGAGTGCTGTCTAGGTGATGATGCCCTGGAGGATACAAACTATTACTAACTTCTAATATTAGTAAATTATGGATCTTTTTGCTGAGATTCCCTCAGCTCACTGCACAGGACATTGACTCCAGCCCCGCATTTAGATACACTGGGGCAGCTTGGAAGCCAATGGAGCCTGTGAATCACTGAAAATAAATAAATAAATAAAATTCAGCCACACCCTGCCTTGAAGCATCTATTTAAATTCTTTGTGGGAAGGATTTTGTTAATACAGAGGGGATTATATCAACGTCTCTCTTCAGCGGCACTACTTTGTTTGGTATGTTGGATGAGCAAATCAATTGACCTCAATCCAGCCCTGAGGAGAGGATAAATATTTCTTTCCTTTATTATGAGGACTGGGAAACTGAGGCATAGAGGGATTTAAGTAGCTTTAAAAGAAATAAAAAATAATAATAATCACAGAACAATACAGAGAGGGATTGAATTCAAGCCCCCAGAGAGTGTCAGTCATCAGCTCACACAACTCTTCTCTGCTGGACACAGTTTCCTGACTGTGTGGCCTCAGGAGAGCTCTGCTCTCCCAGGGACTGAGCACGGGTTTCACCCTTCACTAGTCCCTGGGAACGGGCAGAGTCTTGAACAGGTGCAAGGAGAGCTCTTTGGAGAAGGACAAACAGACAAGATGGACAGAGGAGAGAGCCAAACTCCAGCTCTGCCCAGCTGGAAGGAGTGGGAGGAAGGAAAGAAGACAAGGTTTTGTTGAGACAGTGGCTGGACCCTCAGGACTGAGAGCTCATCCATATTTCAAACACCAGTTAGACAAACAAAACAAGAACCAGAGAGGCAAGCAAGGAGCCCGTTTGTCATATCAAAAGGGGTTTCAGTGGTACCTTCCTTGCCCTCCTGTCCTCTTGAAGTTTGTAGCTGGGGGGGAGAAGGGACAGCTCCCTCTCCAGCCGAATGGCTCCCTGCCACAGCTGGAGACGGCCTGTGTGTAATTAACCTCCAAGCCAATCCCCCAGTGGTGGCTGCCAGGCAGATCAAAGAACTCACACATCTTTGTCTGAAACCGGCAGCCAAGGGGAGCTGGGAGGAAAGCAGAGCAGGAGTGGGAGAGCGGGCGTGCGTGTGTGCTCCTAATTGATAAAAAGGGAAGAGCATCTTCCTCTGAGAGATCTCAAGCCCCATCAAAATGCAGGAGAAGAAGAAGAGGAAAGAAAAAGATTTCCTTTTTGTTACAGAAGCATGCCAAAACCCAGCTGCTTTCAACCTAAGAGGTGGTCACTGCTATGGGGGCCAAGTAAGGCCCCAGCTAGAGGTGTAAAGGGGGCAGCGTTGTCTGAAGTATTCCTACAGCTTGGGAGGTAGGCAAGCTGCTAGACTGGCCTCCAGCTTTGTGGGGGTGCGGGCATGTGGGCAGATCTGTCCAAGTTTGTTGAGGGGATGCTTAGAGAGGCAATAGGACCCAAAAGATCAGGTCAACCTCATCCTGCCAGGACTCACCACTCAACTACCAGGACTCACTGCTGCTCCTTCCAGCTCCTCCAGCCTCCTCATGAGCCACCAGGACCCTGTTGCCCAGGATTCCTGGGGAGGTGACATCTCCAGCTTGCTGGACAGCAACAGACTTCCTGCAGGTATACCTAGCACATACTTTCCACATGGCCATGCGAACAGTTCTTACATGGAGAGCCAAGCACCAGCACTGTCCCATATCACTGAGGGATACGTGCCAGGAGATGACTGAATTTATGAGGGGAGTCTGAGAGCTCAACTTTTGCCAAAAAGGCTATTTCCCTCCCCCAATTGCTCTCATCCTAATAGTCAGGCACTCATGTGAACTCCAAAATTTTATGTAAGGTGCCAGCTGGAAGTTGTTCTGTTCTCTTGGGCTGCTGCTGCCCTGGTGGGATCTCCCCTTCCCTTGTAGCACCAGTAAAAGAGGGGTAAAAACCAGCACAGTCCGTGTCTATATATCCATATCTAACCTTGTGTATTCTGATATGGGGTTTGGCCAGTTCATTTACCATATCACTGTGTGTTTTGGAGACTGAGTGTGAAAGGTTGTTACTGGGTGTCTTCCATAAAACAAAGACAGTAGGGCAGAGCCTCACAGGCAAAACAGACCTCACTCTGCTCCAGCTGTCTAAAAATCAGGCACTTGAGTCTAAGTTTCCCTCTAGAAACAGTGGAGAGAGATATCAGTGCTGCCCAGAGCTGAGTCACCCACCCTGAATTACATGTTCAACACAGAGGGAAACAATCGTTTGCTGAAGAGACTCTTATGTCTGCATCACCTGCAACAAATACCTGGACTTCTCCCTTTTACATGGCTAAAGCTAGAAGATACACCTGCCTTTTCCACAGTATGGACCATGGGTTTTCATCTGTCCACTCCTGAACTGAGTCCAACAGTCTGTGTTTGGCTGGAGTGCCACTTCATTAAATAGCAGATTCCCTTGACCAACATATTAGTGAAGTTGGTCTTTTGCTGATAAAAAGCCAAATGCCCTGTCCATACTAGTATGTAGAGAGGAAAATGCAGAAATAGCCATATGGCATCCACTTACTGTTCCTAGTAACACAGGCAAAGACTATAGACACGGAGATCCCTGGGTGA
Source organism: Crypturellus tataupa (assembly GCA_034781795.1). Taxonomy (NCBI): domain Eukaryota; kingdom Metazoa; phylum Chordata; class Aves; order Tinamiformes; family Tinamidae; genus Crypturellus; species Crypturellus tataupa. The sequence goes on from JAWLRI010000229.1 coordinate 3,430,771, forward strand.
TGCATATATTTACTCCAGTAACTGCCCACACTGTAACTCACACTTTTTAATTTTGTTGTAAAAAAAAATATCTCATGTGGGAATAAAACATCCTACCTTGGTTGAGTTTAAGTTGTATTTCTAAAAAAAATATATATATATATATATACTAAATAAAAGGGTTTAAACAGTAATTTCAATTATTTACAGTAATGGAAATTGGGGTGAGCACCAGCCCTGAACTTGCCAAAGGAGCATCTCTTTGTGAGGAAGAAGTTGCCAGATTGGTGATTTTGGCTGGCTGTGGTTTCTAGAGTAGGAGCATCTCTGTGGAAACCTCCTCTTTTACTTGGATTTGCTTTTAATTTGAGAAGACACAAGTCCTGGCGATGATTTAATGCAGCATTCAGATTGTCAATACATGTGTAAAAGGCCGGGAAGAGAGGAAGCAGGAGATGTTTGTAGATATTGTGCTCCGACATTATGCAAAGAACCTTCAAAGAAGCTGCATGACCTGATAAAAGAGCATATTAAAACTGGGCAACATGTCCTGTTACGTGCACAATGTGTTAATCAGAAGCTTTCCATTCCTGGACTGTCACAGCCAATACAGAAGAGGCTGCCAGCACCCTTCCCAACACCCTTCTCCATAAAACAAAAGCAAAAGTGTGAAGACCGTGCAGCCCTTACCGCTTGGGTCTGAGGAGAAACAGAGTGTGAAAACAACGGGGTTTGCTTACAGAAATGCACAGACACATCCCCAGCATCTCCCTGTGACCATACAGGGTCATTGGACAGCACTTGGACCCGGTTTGGAGACAGTGTCCCGCCCTTGTTCTAAGTTTTTCAGTCAGGGAAGCCTGTGCGGTCATTCTGCATCCTATGAAAGAAGGACCAAAAAACATAAGTCACATTGCAGGGTGAATGCAAGTATACAATTTGATGGCACTTTTTGACTGGCTGGATGCTGGCATCCAGGAGCAGGCTTCAGCTCCACGAAACATGTGACAAGATCCAAAATACTGGCTTAATCTAGAGGAAAAGACATTTACTAGCTCAGTGTTCTCGAAAGATCCAGTGTGATGACCATGTTCCAGTGCAGAGAAAACCTGAAAACCAAATCCATTTCGTGGCAAAAACAACACCTGGTTCAGCCCTTGGACCAAATAAAACTCTTGGGTGGAATGGGACATTGGAGATGCAGAGCCTGGGGTAAATGCTTTGGCTTACTGGTGCTTCCAGCATTTGCAGGAGTCACCAGGGAAAATTAGATGGATAATAGACATAATCTGTGAGAATGGCTCCTAGTCATGCCACAGGCTGTGCTTTTCTCTTCAGAAAGGCTTGCTGAGTTATTCAGGTTGGAGTTAAGCTAATGTTCCCCTTCTCAAGAGCAGGTAATGAGACTGTTCTTGCTATTTTTCCTTCTCTCCCTCTGTCACTTTGGTTATTTATCCTGTGCTCATCCTGCTGTTGTCTGAGCCCCTTTTCAGCTATATTGCAGCATTAGATGTTGCAAAGCTTCCCTAACCCAGTGATTTCCCCCAGGCAGATTTTGTAGAGTATCCATTTAAACTGATATGAATGAAATAACTTTTACTTAATTAAAGGCAATTATTGACTAACCCATATGCTCAGCATCACTCACTTGCTGCCTGGTATAAAATGATTGGATTTCCCGTCTTACCACCTGACTCTGAGTGAGGATTTCAGATATTAGCTGGCTCTCTGCAAATCAAAGTGTGCTGTCAAGTGGTAAGCACCTAAGCCAGGGGTAAGCCAGTGGCTGAGCTATCTGAGGGAGCCTTTACTGACACTTAACTGGAAGGACAGAGGTCAGGCAAGGACAGGATTTTTCATATTCTAGAATTTAAGGCTGCAGTTTTGCTGTTTTGCGGTAAATTTGTGGTAACCGCCTAATGAAGTGGGTATAAAGCTTCTGATGGAGCTGATTTTCAGCTTGAAGACCTGCCCATGGAGCACAGGGTGGCCAGGAGCTTTGCATGGCAAGCAAGAAGACTACAGGGTGCTGTGGCCAAAGAGAAGTTGGCATCAGTTTCTTTTTGCTGCTGTTTTCAGGAAATAACGTTTATGCTCTAAAACAGCAAATTCCATGGGTTCCTTCCCATTTGCAACACGGAGTAATTTCAGCTATTTATTTTGGCTCTTTTCACCCCAGGAATGAGCCTGAGACTATCTGAACAATTCATGAAAGCATTTCTGGAATGAAAGAGGGCTCATATGTTAGATTCACAAGACATCCCTTTTAGATGATACTGAGTGTCACCTCTCTCACCTAGGACCCATCCTTGTGGCCATGACTCAGATCCTCTCTCTGCTGGATTCCGGCAGACTCACAGGTAAAGAAGCACCCTTGCTCCAACCGTTTTGCAGCAGCACCCTGAATCCTGCCATGAATCCAAACCTTGCTTGCCTTTGAAAAGAGATGAAAGATGACGGTGAAAGAAGTTCCTCCACAAGCAGAGAAACTAATGAAGTCCAAATCCCCACAGTTTTGTGTCTTGTAGTTGGATCCTCTGATGTGTGGTGAGGTATGAACTCAGACTAGAAGCTCCTGCACAGTCAGGACTTTTGGAAGGCTTTTTCCCAGGTGGATTCTGCACTGTCTCATTAAGGTTAAACATATCCTGCAGACTAGTCCTACTGTTAGTAGGGTTGAGAGGTATATCCAATTGCTTTATTTCATCATATGTTTTAGCCTGCATGTTTCAGCCACTTCATTTATCACTAAGTGGAAAGACAGATAGCTAGATGCAAACACAAAGACTCTGTGCTTCCAGACATCTTGTTTTTTCTTTACTATTTATATTTTTTACCTATATTTATGAAATATTTATATATTATATAGTTTCTTTGGGGCTGACAGAAACTTCCAAATGAAGGGGGTGAACCAAGGGTGTCTCTATGTGAGGGTGTTCACGTGGATCCCCTTGCGCACATGTAGCAGCTTAAGGCTGATATTCCCCCATGCCTCTCAGCTGTGGATCCTGCAAAGCCAGTGTGAGTCTAGCCAGGCTCGGGTGCTCAGAGATGTCACTTGGTGCAGACCCGAGAGAAACAAATGCTGGGCTGCAGAGCTGCCTGACTCTTCTGGTATGAAAATAAAAGTGCAAGTAGCCTTTAATGGCCATCTCCATCGTACCTGGGGGCTGCCTCTGTTGCTGGAGCGCAGTGATGTGGCTCACGCACAGCGTGTGCAGATCAGGAGAGAGCTCACTGTCGCAGAGGGCGATGGTGGGGTGTAGCCCTTCCACTGGGGAGGAAGGAATCAGTATCAAAATCAATAGCTCTTCTTCTCAGGGAAAGGAATTATCTAAGCGGGGAGAAGCGGTTCTCTTGCAGCTGGTTGATTTTGGTAATCCATTATTAATGCTTGAGTTACAGGCCCTGTAGAAGGTGCCTGGCACACTCAAAGGTCATCTTGGTATAAGAGCACATCAATTGTTTCCAAATATTTCATTCTGAAGTATCTTTGCTGTGGCCAGGGGAGTTAAAAAGTCACTTCTTGTAAGTCTTTCCCTGTATTTTCTCTCTGTCAAGACACCCAAGGAGCCTTCCTCTATGCACCATGGTGAAAATCGTAATAAGAAATCAAAAAATCAAGGCAGATCCCATTTCTCTGGGTGTGCATTTCTGTCATATCTATCTAAGGGATAAAACTATGCTTGGCAGAAGTTTGTTTTCCTTGGTGCACTGAGTTGGTTACCGAAGAGTGTCAAAAGAATTAAGTACATTATAGATTGGAAAAGACACAACATATTCATTCAGAGGGCAGGATGCTGAGTTTGGATGAGGTCACATTCAGCCCTTTAGCTGCGCAGACTGGCACTGCCAGCGCTGGACTAGAGTGCTCTGACAGTAGCGAGGTTACCTGGGGGAGGTGCTGAGGAAGAAGACAGACATTTAACTGGAAGTGGCTTAGGCTTGATCCGGTTTCAGAACAAAGGTGGGGACTCCACTCAGCACAATTTAGCAGAATTTTACTGGGTCATTAAGCTCCCCTTCCACGAACATTCTGTGCAAATTTGATCTCAGACAGTTTTTCATGCTTCTTGATACCTTCACAAAAGCATTAGCTCCCAGTAGCCCAGTGTGGCCTTCTACAAACTGCATACAGGGTGGAGAGAGAATTTGAGCAGAGAGCATGACAAAGTCCTTTTCTTTTCATGGAGAAATAAGGAACACAGCTGAGAGTAACTCCCAGGAAACTATACGAGCAAGAGAGCCAGTGCTCATTTCACTGGTAGTGCTGGTCACTTCACCATGGTTATGCCCAGGAATATGCTTTCATCAATAGCTGAATACACTCGAGTTCGCATTTAAATGACTCACATTAGTGTCTCTGTTGCTTCTGTACTATGTCACGAGGTCACTATTGCACATGTTAATGACCCCTTGGGTGACAGAGCGGTTTCTGGAGTCTTACCCGCACTCCTCTTTATTCAGTCCCTGTGCATGCCCTAGGTTTTCGCCCTTGTCACTTATTTTATTCTGAATCCAAACACCGCCAAGCAATGCACTTGACCTCTGGCCCACAGGGAACACACTTGGGATGAAGGAAGAATTCACTCTTTATTCCTTTCTAATTCTAGTTGTTGCTATACCATCATGGACAAATCCCCACTTACACAATAGAAATCAAGTCTTCTGTTCTCACTAGTTCTGGGACTTTTTACAGTGATTCCTCCTTCTGCCATGGATGGTCCAGCTTTTACCTAAGACAAGTTTTCACATGCTACATCTGTCCTGATTAATCCTTAATCCTTATTATGGCCACTAAACCCTATTTCCTTAACAGTCCTGATTCAGCCTACTTTAACTTACATACTTAGTTGAAAAGCCATATTGCCTGAGGTTTCTTTTCCGGTCAGCAGTAGATTCTGTCACCCTAAGATATGAATTAGTCTTGGAAGGTGCTTCCAGAGTCTATAGTAGCATTCCCAAAGCGTTTCCATGCCCCTCACTGATTCATATGGTGAGATTCAGACTGGAAAAAGCCACATCATTTCACTAAAGTTGGTAGGGCTCCTCTAGGATAAAGCTGCTCTGTCATGAGCTGAAGGGCAAAGATGAGTGAGATAGGAAACAAAATGTCTCATTTTTTTTCAATGGATATTGTTTCAAATATAGACCAAAATGTGGAGGAGGAGAGGGGGAAAGATTTCTTCACACTTTTTTTTTTGATATCAGCTTTTAGAAGAAATTGACTGAGCTGGCTTAGATAAGCTCTCCTACAACACAGCTCACCCTCAAACTAGCAGTTGTATGGAGATAACTTCTTGATCCCATGATATACTTCTGTTTACTCTGTGTGCATCTCCCAAACCTTGGTGGTTGAGACACAACTGGTCTCAGAAATCTCCGTAGTACCGATATGAAAGGCAGAGTTGTCTCACCATTCTGTCTCACATGTTCACTGATACCCTCGTCTGCTCCAGGTTCCTTTTTTGTTAATGATTCCACTGACTAATTTTAGTGTTGAGTTGTAGCCTTGGAGACCCATACAGCGACTCATTTTACTCAGAGCATGGCAAATTCTGAACATGATGATGACTCCTAGGTCAAAGAGCAGCCACCTCAATGCACAGCAAAAAGGAGCATAGAGAAGGAGAGCAGGTGAAAAAAAAAATAACCTCAACCCAAGGTGATGATGGTGGGCACACCTACAGCAGGACACTGTCATGGTTTCTTAGAAGGCATCCAAGCAAAAAAGAGTTTTGAAAAGGATTGCAATAGGACGAGGAGTGAGTGGTGAGGAGGTTTACAGGGAACACTTCCAGTCTGACAGAACTTACCTATGGCCACAGCAGATGGAAGTGTGGGTGGGCAAGTTCCAGGTATCAGCCCACAACCTGGTCTGTTCCACCTTCATTAAACCACCCTGTGAAAAACTTTATGCCCTCCTTAGCCTTCCTGGTTAGCTGTCCATCATTTACATGGGACACCTCAAGGGAGATTCAACTGGAGCCAAAACACTTAACCCTCTGAAAGACCAGACCCTGTTTTCCCATACAGCCAGAGAGCAGCCTCCTTCTGCTACAAGCATTTATTCATCCTTTCTTTCTCTTTTTTTTTTCCTCTCCTGTTATGTTAACAGAGCATCTAATGTGACTAAATAGGACAACCTGCTCTCCCATCCCCATGAAAAATAAATGACGTTCTTTCTTTTGACTACTTTCCCCCGCCTTCTGGTGCTTTTCCCACTAGGCAACTCCTGGACCACCCTCTCTTGGGCAGACTACTTGGAGTGGCCTGAGAACATGCCCTAACCACACCAAGGCAGTGGGAGTCATCGGCTTGAGCCGGTGAGGTGTGGTGGAGGCAGGAGTTTGGGGGGAATGGGAAGAGGGTGGGAAGGAGAGAGCAGGGTGTGTGTGTGTGTACGTGGGGGTGGAATCTGTGTGCAGAAATCAGCCAAGTGGCAGCTTACTGTGTTAAATATTAATCATCTCTGCTTCTGCAATTTCGGCAATGCGTCTAGGCCCACCACTGCTGAATATTTCATTAACACCACTCACTTCCAACTGCACTTCTCCCACTTTTTTTTTCTTCCATAGACCCCTCTCCCACGTCTGCCCCCACTTTTTCCCCTCCCATTGCCAGTGCCAGCTATGGCCATGATGCCCGCTCTGTAGCCCCACAAACATAACCCGCAGCGGTGAGCACCAACCCAGCCTTGCTCCATCCACACGCCAATGACCATGGCGTCTGCGTGGGGAGAGAGCGCTGAGGCTGTTAAGGGGAAGGAAGATCATCAACTCCACTGGGAAAAAAAATATAAGTGCGCATCAACAGGTCCGGTGCTCAATAATACATGAGGCAGGTCAGGGCAGAAATGCTGACTCTGGGCTGGGAGCTTTCTAAACCACGTAGCTTATGTTTCTTCATCGCTGGCCTGCTCTGGGTGAGTACTTTGGGAGTGCAGTCAAACGTCAGGTGAGTAGCGAGGGGCCCTGAGCAATTTTCTCTTCAAGCTCCTAATTGCAACTGCCCCTCTGCCTGCTTCCAGCTTCCAGCAGGAGAAGAGCCCACGTGGCCGGTGGCACCTCAGTAGCTGGGACTGGCAGGGGCATTGGTAGGACCTGTGGCTGGAGAAGGACTGTGCCATAATTGCAAGGGTCCCGCAAGGCAACCTAGGCTGATCAAAGTGAGACTATGGGCTGGTTGTGCTCACATCTGGACTTGGTGGCTCTGTGTACAAACTGAACATTCTGCATTTCCAGGCTAGTTTAAAGTCGAAGCAGTAGTGGTGTGGCATGAAAGCTTGATAACATCTCAAGAAAGGGGCTAGTCTGAGTGCGAGGCCCAAGTCCCTTGGTTGAGCCTGTCCCACCTCCCACCTACCAAAAACCTGACACCTCCTTTCTCCACTCACCTTTATTGACACCAGCAGGTATTACCTGCCTCTCTCTACTCCAAGCCTTGCTTGCCCATCCATATTTCTCTTCTGTTCCATTCTTTCTTTCCCCTGTCCCCAAGCCTTAGTCCTCTTTCTTTCAATCTTGACTTTTCTTCTAAAACTTAAACCAAATCAATCACTAGAAAGTTTAGGTTGACCTTTGAACTTGCAGATACGGAGATGTTTCAGTTAAAAAGTATGCTTCTAAACAGGTCAGATGAGACCCATTTCTGTCTGCTGGCCTGGGGTGGCTAATGTGGATTGAGGGGTCTAATTTTCAGATAATTCATATGAGGTGAAGCAAACCACCCCAAGGTCATAAGCCTTGATAAAAAGAGACAAAGAAAATCAGGCAGTTGTTATGGCTGAGGCAAGTGAAAGGCAGTTCATCTGCCATTGCTTTTATGTGGACTAAGATTAGCTGGACACAAAACTAAGCCATTATGTTATGTGCATCAATATCATAAAAGATGCTAAATGACGCTAAATGACGGTGTCAGCTACCTACATGATAAAAAAAACCCTGTTGTTTTTTGGTGGTGGCTGTTCCTCTTCCAGTTAAAGTGCAAGTCCACAGCAGATTTTAATGTTGCTATCTGTAAAAAAAAAAAAAAAAAAAAAAAGATAAATAGATGGGAATGCCTTAAGACCATGGTATGCTTGCTGCAAGAGAGGATTTTCTATGCAAATCTCATTGGGAGACCAAGACATTCTTTTGCGTAAATATTAAATAAAATGTGCACTACAAAAGTCACTTGAAAATATTGAATGAGATAACTCCATGTGATTAACATAGTATGCTTTCTTTCCCCCTTTTTATTAAAAATTCACAAGGCTTTCCATCCCTTATCTCAATTAAGCAACTTGTTTGCCAGGATTATTTGTTACACATTTTCATAAACATTTGATGAATTATATGCAAACATCTCACTAATGTATTAACAAGGCTGAGGTTTTAATTACACAACACTCAGGGAAAGCGGACTTAAGGCTCCTCCAGTGAAGTTAATTGTGCTTCCTTTTGCGTCTGTGCATTGCAACAGGAATTTTCCTCTGGGGAAAATGTTTCCTCATGTAACAGTCTGCAGTGGCAACACACTGGCCTAGGCTGTCCTCTAGCACAAGCTGGATGAGCCTCGCTGAATTCAATCCCTTCAGGAGAGTCTGGAGTTAGGATAACCCACCACTATCCTCCCTGGAGGAGTATGTGAGTCTTTCTCAGGAAGCCCAGGAGCTGGTTTGGGTGAAGTTCATTGCCAGTCATCCAGGCCTGACACATCATGAATGGAACAAGGTTGAGAAGACACGTCATGGGATATCAGATCAATGCTGTAGTGGCCAGACCACGTGTGCATGACATATTATTCCTTACTTTGCAATACCTCTGTGCTCTGAGGCTGTTTTAAGAATCATGAATGGAAACCTGAACTCATCCAAGCCAGTGTCTGTTGTCTCTCTGGAACAGAGAGGGGACAGAGTGGGCTTTGAGTCCACTCTGATCCTGATTTTCCTAATTTTCTCAAACTAGATGACTAGTGCCTTCCATAGCCCCTCATTGAGATGCCTGCCAAATGGCTATCTGGTTGGTATTCCTGCTGCCAAAAAGCACAACATTGTCATCTCCAGAGTTTCCTCAGTCCTACATCTGCTACCAGAAGCTTGGGAATCCAGTTTCTGAGCTATCCCCTCCCTGAGCCTCGTCCAGAAGGAGGAACCATGGAAGACTGAGACTTGACAGCCCCATCCTTCTTCCCTCGTCCCCATATCCACTCCCTCGTGCAGTACTTCTGTTGATGTTACAGACCAAGGAGAACATGAACACATGGTCCTCCTGTTAGCATTGTGGCTTCATCCATCTCCAGACTTTCACCATGTGGGTCAAGATTTGCACCCTAAGCTAGGGACAACTGCTTTCCCTTGTGATCCTTGTGCTGCAATATGATTTGTCCCCATTGCTTCCTCCTTCAATGGACTAGTCAGATCCTGGGATACTGCATGGAGGAGCTCTGTTGCTCTACAGCCACGTGGTCCCCGATACCCATAACTCCCCCACTCCTTGAGTTCCTGAAAGCACCATGGAAGTGTCCACAGTTTGCAGCAATAGCTCAGAGCTTTTCAGGTCCTTGTTCTTCAGACTAAGCAAGGAGCATTTGCCTCAAGCCAAAGAACTGACAGAGGCTCAGGAGTCCCCAGTTATTTCACCGAACTTGGAACTGTCCAGAACAGAGCAGAGAACTGGTCGTAGTCAGCCTTTGGTTGGCTTATGGGATCCTGTGTCAAGAAGCAGTCATTGTCACTTCTGCTAAGATAAACACTGAGCACTCAGTTTTCCTTTTTTTTTTTTTCTTGGAAATGGCAAGACGAGATAGCAAGGAAGATGAAGCGGAGGATGACTGGAAGGAAGGGAGACCCACGAGCAGCTCACATTGCCCAGAGCAATGTGCAGAGGGTTCTCTCACATACTCAGGAGAGTTTTTCCCCTTCAGCTTTCCCCACAGTGAATGTCTCCTCTCCCAAGCCCAGACTTAAGAGAAACCCCTACACAAATCTTCTTTCCTTGCTTCTTTGTCATGTCCGTTCTGTGATTCATCTACTTCATTTGAATGTCTCTAAATAGTTCATCAGTGCTTACACTGCTCCTTTTCACTGAAGGTTTCAGTTATACTCAGCTCTCTGATTGAGGCTATTGGAAAACCTCAGCACTCACGTTTTCACTCTAAAAATGCCAAAGCCAAAATTGAAACATTTTTGCATTTCTGTATTTCAACTAGATTTTAAAAAATCCTAAAAATAATTTTGAAATTTCTGAAATTTCTAATGAAATAGTATTTTTTAGCCCAAGAAATGTGACAGTATTATTTACTATGATTTCTTTCCCTTTCTGTTGGAGCAGTAAAGATCTCATTACATGCTAGCACAAATGACAAGCCATGACATATTTTGACACAGGGTAGCCAACTCCATTATTTCTTCTATTTCTTAAATAGTTTTAATCTCTGATTTTATTTTCCTTTCTTCATGTTTGATAAGTTGGAATATTTGCAGCTTCTGATACCCTTATTTTAGCCAGGACATATTTTCAGATTTTTTTCTAAAATCAGATGCTGTCTAATTAGCACTGAGCCCTTATCTCTTTCTCTGTTTTGAAAGCATTAGAACATCAAATGCTTCATTAGGCTAGCAAATGTTACTGTCTTTGGTTAATAAAATAAAGTGAGCGTGTAATGCTAATTAGAGTATTAGCCATTCATTATTGCATCATTTATTTTGTGACATATAACCAATAACAGGTCTTACAGGACTTGTTCTGGATGTTATCCCTTCCTACTGCAGATTTGTCATGATACCATAGTGTTTAATTTAATTACAACGTTAAATTAAAGCGACAAAATTATAATGGGGCATTAAAGAAACTGGGGAAAAAGATTTCAAGACTTGCGTCCCCTGGAAAACAAGACTCCTTTCTTTCCTTATGAGCGTAACAACACAAAGGTCCAAAATGCCATATTTCCCCTTAAAAAACATACTGATTTTGAACCTCACTGCTGGTGATATCACCAGTTCTACCAGCACAGAGATGCCTTATTTTCCCACTGGAATCCCTAAGCCTCCATCTACCCTATAGTTGGGATCTTGAGAGGAAGTGGGGGAAAAAATCTATCCCATCATCTCATGCACCTCTTCCGATCCCTCTCTGTCCCCCTGACACGGAGACTGACCATTCCCCACTGGGAAAGCCAATTTCCGCCTAGCCATGAGCTGTATTTTTTTTTGCGCTCCCATAGTACATCCATGGTAGCCAGTGAATACAAATCAAGGCAATAGGATCAGTATTTTCATTACATTTAAACCTAATGGGCTTTTTTAATATTCAGAATCAAAGGCACTTCACCACCAGTAGATTTTTTATACATATTTAAAGAAAAAGGAGCACTGCATCTCATTCCCCTCTTTCTCACTACTTCTTTCTCCTCCTCCATTTTCCTTTTTTTATTATTATTTTTTTTTATTTTTATTTTTTTAGCCAGGCTAATCCACCAGGGAAGGGCCATGCTGATAAACAGATGCCACTCACAGAGGTTCTGGGAGGCCTTCACATCATTAGATGACGGTGAACTTTGAACCTGCGATTTGGAGGCGCCGCGCGCAGGCGGCGGCGGCAGCGGGGATGAGTCCGGGCTCGAGGAGTGGGGGGAGTTTGACGGGACCTCTCTGGTGGATTGCTGCCCTACCCAGCACAGGAACGCTCAGGACTTCAAATCGGCTCCAGTCACTTTGAAGCTCCTCTCTCTTAATCTCTCTCTCTTTCTCTCCCCCTCTCTCTCTCGCCCTGTCTTTTCCCCCCTTGCATCTATGAATCATTCATGTCTCCTTTTTCCCCTCAGAGGTTCCTTAAAAAAAAAAAAAGGAAGAAGAAAAAGAAGAAGAAAAAGGGAGAAAAAATATACACACACACTCACAAAAAGCCCTGCCTGTGTTTATGTTCTTATTGCTCTGTGTAGCTTATTATCACCAATGTTGAACAAATTACTTACATGATGTTTGCACTGTGTTGCCAGCCCTCAGAGTGATGCTCTTGATGGGGCTGACTATTTTGTTTTAAATGTTAATGTACAGCCGGGCAACGTGTAAATGTAAATACACGTTGAATATTATTTACGTGGTGCATTGAAGAGAGCTTGGTCCTAGCCTTGGAGCTGTCAAATGCAGAGGTGGGTGTGCATTTTCCAAAGAGAAGGATCCAAAGACTAACATTCATGCTGAATTCAGATTTGGGTGAGAAAGATGCTTTTGGTTTTATATAGGAACATGCTTACCTTCAGAAGAGGTTCAGGTCTTTCGAAAAAGCACATGAATTTTGTGGTAATCTCAGAGCTCCAGATTATCATGCAGCTCAGGTGATCATCCCTTCTCCAACTCAGAACGAGGTAATGCAGGGAGGGAGACAATTTTGGGACCAAGATCTAGTCCTGGAATCGGGATGTTTGGAAGACACCTCCAGCACAGCTGGTGTGATCCTTAAGCAGGTCATCCACAAGGATTGATCGCCAAAACATCGTATTCAACAGTTGGGCCAGAAGCTGGGGAAGCAAATACTGCCAGAGCTGAGCCCAGCCCTTGAACCTTGAAAAACAGATACTCTGTCTTTCAGAATATCTCTCTGCTACCAGATCAGCCAAGGAAGGGATCAGTTCCTGCCCTGAGCTGGAGTGTCATAGCATGGTTATGCTATGCATGTAACCATGCTGTGGCATGCTCCACATCCACTCTTGGCTTCTCACAAACAGGATAGTTGAACCTGAACTGCCCGTAGGAAGAAGCACCTGGCCTAGGCTGGTTCTGCGCCTCATGTTGAAGTGCACCAACATGCAAGAGGCAAAAATGAGCCAGTAAACATGTTAACAACTACACAGCCTGCATGGACGTGGGACATCTAGAGCAGAGGTAGCACGGACACCCATGCTGCTTCCCAGGTACTCGCTCCTTGACTTGCTTCAGGCTGTCTCTCTTGCAGATGACCAGCATGAAACAGCAATGTTCCTCTATCCTGTCCTATTTTTTTTCTGAATCCTCTTGATTTTTCAGTGTTTTGAAGAAAAACATCCCTTTATTACAAGTAGCAAAGCACCATGCACAGGGAAATACTGACGCAGCTCTTGGTACAGGAGGCATTGGTTTGTCTTTGTTTACAAGGATGGACACAGCAAGACTGGAGGTTTTCTGGCAAAGATAAGATCCTAGAGGATTCTCCACTGTGAAAAGTAGTGTTTCTGGACAGAAGCACAGCTCTGCAAGGACTTCGGGTGCAAAGGGGAAGCAGTGAGAATCCATCGTGTCTTCACTAGAACAGAGAACTGTTTCACTCAGTTGGCTGAGAGGAACCCACGACATGCTCCCATAGCTTAAAGTTAAGCAGAATGGGGAAAGAAAAGTAACAAAACCCATTTGCTGAGTAGATTTTCACAGTGCAGGATGGAGACTGTGTGCTTTCCTCAGGAGGAAGGGATATCTCCTTAGGTGAGACGAGAAGGACTGAACAACCTCACTGTTTTAGAACAAATGAGCAGTGATGTTACTATAGCAGTGAGGAAATGGTGCTGTTTTCAGAGGTATCCCTTGGGATTACTACTGCCAACAACACGTAGCTGATGGATCTTGATCATTGCAGTGTCTGCGAGTTTCCTTTGCCACTTTCTGTCATTGCAACAAATATATTTGCAATGAATTGTACTAATGCTCCTGAGGCAACCAGTTTGAGCTTGGGCATTCACAGAGATGCAGCAGAGACAAATCTGCTCAATAGCTGTTGCTCACACCATTGAAGAGACTGAATAGCTCAGATCTACTGGAAACAGCTTGTTTTCCAAAATACTGAACAAATACTGGTTGCCAGTCTTGCAAGGCTTGTTCATACCCCAATATGAGTAAATGCTCCTAGTCTCATGCCACTGTCTTACTCCTCTCTATTCCTGCAATTCTAACCCTGGCACCATGCAAAAGGCCATGGTCTGCTATTGAAACATGAGGACATCTCAAGTTCTCAAAGCAATAGGACCCCCAGGATGGATACCCTGAGCTGGAAGCCGGGAAACTGAGGCATGCAAGGTGCATATGATTTGCTCAATCCCTCCTGAATGGTTAGTGGGACAATGGGAAGACAGTCAGCTCCAAAGCCCAGTGTCATAGTATAAAGCCAGGAATAGGGATTTTATTGCTTTTGGAAGGAAATTCCATGAGGATACCCATTTCTTTCCGAGCTCTTGGAAGGTCTCAGTAGAGAGATGCAGGATTAATGTTGCTGGATAAGGATTTGGAAATACAGGCAACTTGGTGTGCCACTTCTTTCCCCCTGACACCTACACTTGGCAGCAATAAGGCTGATGCACTTAAGCATCCAGCTTACCTCAAGCTTTCAGCTCCTAACTCTGGGGGAGCTTTGCAGCTATTTGTTAATGATGTCTCTGAAGAGGAAGCAGAGCATTTGCTGTCACCATATGCCTCCCCATCACTTCTAGGATCCTGGAGGGCAGGTCGGTGCCATCCCATTTCTAGACTGAAGCACAGTCTGGGTTAAGTGGTTTATCCATCTTGACACAAATCCCTGGGTGAGCTGAGACCTGAACCTGCGCTTCCTGCTTTGAGCATGAACCTTGATCATATTTCTGGGCCGTGTGCTGGGAGGTGCCAGGACAGGTCAAACAGTCATGCAGGACAGAGATTCTTTCACCCTCCCTGCAAATCTCACTGAAGGCTGCAAGTTTTTGGGTAACACAGTTTGCACAGCCCAAGCAGGGACTCCTGCATTCCCACTGTCTGCACAGACCTCAAAAGCAAAATCTTCTTCCAGCCCAGCAGAGGCAGCAGCATACACAGAGGCTTTATTAAATGGGATATATGACCTATTTAATATGTAAAAAATAAACAGTATTAATAATAAATATTTAGGGCTCATTCAGGCTGTTCTTTTATAGCTCTGCTATACACTGTTTACCATTCATTTAATTTCCCAGGAAAATATTTCTACTGAGGAGATGTTTTGTACATCCCCTACCTTTTTTTTTTTTTTCTAACACATAATCTAATACATTTTTAAGAAGTTTAGGACAATAAGTCTTATTGGGACAAATGAGAGATATTGTCCATCTTGCCAGTCAGAGTATGTGATATGTGCATGCAAAATTTGTTCTTGCTCTCTCTCATTCTTCCTGTCTGGTTTAAACCCTGAATTCCAAATATAAGAACTTGGAGGGATTTAAGAGGGGTGATTCATCAGCTAGCAGATTTAACCAAATCAAAGGCAGTGCTTTTCCACGCCACAAAAAAAAAAGGAGGAACTCACTATCTCAGAGGCCATGCACAGTGGGACAAAGCACTCATAAAGTCCAAGCAAACCTGCTAACATGGGACACCCCAAACTCTCAGTTGCTGAGAGCTACAAAAACAGCCGTGGTAGGAGGATTGCTTCTAAATACATTCCTTTATGCTTCCCTAAATAGCTGTGAGCTGCCAGACACAGGGAAATGTGTCTGGCAGACCAGGGTGGTTTAGTACCAGCCCTCCTATTTTCTCTCTCACTTTTGGGATAGATCATTTTGCAATTATTTTTAACGCAGCACAGGCTGCAAGGGTTGAGCTTGCACGTGACACACTGTCTGCAGCACCTGTCTGAATCTGGACACCGCATCCTCCTTTTCTCTATCTCTACCCCAACAGAAGGGGACACCAAACACTTTTTGGATAGTGGAGACCATATTTACTGCAGGCTAGCAAAAAACATGACTGCAAGAGTAGTTATACAGGGTCCAAATTCCAGAGCCAAGTGCAGTTGCTTTCCTCTTCCCGTCCTGGAGCAACTCCTCTCTCTGCCCCTGTCCCTGGCATGGGCAACTGCTGAGAGGCTGCCTCACTTCTCCATGGAGCACAGCTCAGCTCAGCAGCTGCTCAGGAGGTTTCATACCAAGAAGCAGAGCTCTGCGAGATGCTTTCATGCTCATTTGCTGTGCTTTCTCCTTCCGCTGGAATTGAGGGCTCCCAGGGCAAAAATACATGTTTTGTTCTCGAGAACGAGGAAGTTCAGCCAGCTGCCACGGCTCTTCTCATCCCTCTCATCTCCCTCCACCCACGTCTGTGTAGGGAACGGGTCACCAGAGGAGACGCAGAGCAATTGCTGAGAAGTAAAAGCTGACTCAGGATCACTCCATCCCGGGTGCCCTGGAGCCTCGCAGGGTTCAGCCTCCTGACAAGACTTGTGATGGGCCGGATCTGCCAAGCAAGAGCAGCCCGAGAGGCAGCACAAGCCATGCTTGGCAGCTACCCGCCTTTGTGGGGCTCTTCCATGGAAAGCTGGAAATATCTCAGATCTACCTCCTGCAAACACTTTCTCTACTCACAGTCTGTGGGGTAATGATGCTACTCCTTCATCATGCTTGCTGGGGAACTTGGAAAAGTCTTGGACTCAGCATGGCAGCAATATCTCACAATAAGCAGGATTCAGACAAACAGCTCCGTGGGCTACTGGCTTGCTTAGTGAGTCCTAACAGGGATGTGAGGGCAGTGGAAATGGGCCAGGGATCTGCTGAACCTGCAAAGCTCCCCCAATTTGAACAACCTGGCAGCACCTGCCCTTGGTGATGGACATGACACAAGGAAAAGGGAGGGACAGCAGATGTCTCCCGGAAGTAGCTTTGGGCAGGCATTGGCCAGAAGCCCTAAGGAGAGCTGAGGGCACCAGAACCAGCTTCATCCTGAGACTCACATTAGAGCAAAAGCGGTGTAAGGAGAACAAAAGTATAATTTATCCTCTCCTCAAAAATTGATAGAGGAAGATATTCCTACGCGCCTTGAAGAAAATGTATTGAGGTTCTGAGTTCTCTTCTGCTTCCATGGGAGATGAGGACTTCAGGACTTGCGAGACCTGGCCCTCCAGCGTGGGAGTCATTATGTCTCCAAGATGTTTCCCTCTCAGACACTAGGAAGAAGCTTGGGGGCAATGGAACCTCAAGCCCTGTTTGAGCTGACACCACCTTCTTCAAGAAAAAGATTTTCTTCTTTTTCTCCTTCCCTTCCATTCCCTCTCATTTTTCCTTTCCTTTCCTTTCCATGATACTCAGGCGATCAGATAAATCCAGAGCATATTTTCTGGGAAGAAAAGTGATGCTTTGGGAGGATGCAGATATAAAATAATCCTGCTTTGCGCAAGCTACGAGAAAATGCTATGAGAAAACCTACATCTTGGAGAATAAAACTAGACCATGGGAGAGACTCCTCAAGGGTTAAACACTAGACTTGAGGGGAGGCTCCTAAAACTTCCCTGCTCCTTGTATAGAGTTGGTAAATACATGGATGGCACGTGTAAAACTGTCAGATCTTCCCAGGCTATTGATTTTTGACTTTCATTCCCCCAGCCATCTCTGACTCGTTAGCTCAGGATCAGGAAGCCTAATCTGACTTGATTCTTAGATCTTAGGCTGACAGATTTAAATAAAAGTCGCCTCTCCAGCCCTAATGCACTGTCTAATGGGCCATTTGCATGTCCCTGGGGATGGGAAAATTGATGCGAGTGAGGTTACTTGTTATGGCATTGGGAAGGATATCGGTATCTGAGGCTTCCCAGCCTCAGAAACAGGTTCTCTCTGTGCCTCAGAGCAAGGCACTGGTTTGGGTCAAGGCTAAAAACGGGTGCTGGGAATGAAGTCTAGAGTTCAAGAGCAGAAGGGACCAAGTGCACATAATCTGATTTCCGAAGCCACTGAGAAGTTGGTAGCATAACCAGGCCCCACTAAAACCCACTGTCACTGGAGAGCCCCACGAGTCCACAACCCAGCTATAAAAAGCTGAGCAAGAGCAACCAGCATGAGTCTTTCCCCTGACACAAACCTGCTGTCTTCAGTTAGGCTTAATTTTAGATAAAAACAAACCAGATCGGTGATTTGGACAGCTATTTGCTTAAAAAAAAAATAAAAAAATGAGAGAGAGAGAGAGAGAGCGGGGGGGGGGGGGGGGGGGGGG
>JAWLRI010000229.1:3448778-3525501 GCA_034781795.1 Crypturellus tataupa
CCCCCCCCCCCCCCCCCCCCCCCCCCCCCCCCCAGCGAGAAACAGGCCAGGCGGACCTTTGCCCAGATTCCACCTCCAGCCCCAATCAGTGGGCTTCACCGAGCTTCTAGACAAGTGGCCACCATTAAGGCCACCAGCCCCTGTCCCAGGCAATTAATTGCCATCCTTTTGCCTCAGTTTCCTCACCTGAAAACCCTTTGGGATTTCTTTTTGACTTGAAGTCTAGAGAATTGCTCTGTGAGGCAGACATTGCAAATTTTCACTAGTGGGACACGCTATTTGTGTAGCTCAGGGCTGCACAATCTGCCACGTGCAGAACTGTGGGCAGCACTGCAATTTCCACCATGCTGTGGCTTATCCCTTCTCACCCACTTTGCCTCAGGGACCTCCTGAGCACAGAGAGGTTTCTAGCCCTATGGCTCCACCAGTATCAGGAAGGAGCAGAAAGCCCAGCTGAGACATCCTCAGATCTGTCGTGGCACTCGAGCAGCTCAGTGGGGAGCGTCCAAACACCTCTGCTTACCTCACCAATGCAGGTGAGCAGAAAGCCTTCTAGACCATGAGAAACTCCCACCCTCTCCCTCTGTCTGGGGCTCTCGCCTTCCTTTCCCCACCAGCTTTCAATTATTTAATTTCCCCTCCCCCAGCATCTGAAAGCCAAGCGTCTTAAATACAAATCACCTCCAAATCATTACGTGCAGGACCTTTCGGCCCTCTTCAGAGCAATGGGCTGTGAGTAATGAGCTCTGCTGAGAGTTTGCTGGATTTCACATACAACAGATGTAAAAGATGGGGCTGGGGAAGGGGGAGGGAAGAGAGAGGGAAGCTGTCTCTTGCCACTCACCTTTCCTTCATTTGCAGCAGCCAGAGGAGACCCAAGGCCTCCCACACCACTGGGCTCCAGCTCCTGACTTGGTACAAGACAGTACCGAGCAGCACCTTGAAATCAAACTCTGAGCCCACCACACGTTCAAGCATCCTCTCAGTGCTGGGGGGCCAACCCCCTACTCAGTCCTAACTGACGTGATGGGTTTTCCTGATGCCTAGGTGCCTTCACCTGTCCTCTTCCTCAATTCCTTCAGTGCAACACCAAGTATTTTGGTTGAGGGATATCTGGTAGAAGACAACAGCCACACACCATGCTTCCTCCTCAGCTGCATGTACAACAGCCCTTGTCCTTACTCCCACCTGGAACTAGGACACTGCAAGGTTTCTCAAGCCATCAGTGATCTGTAAAGTGGTTTCATTGCCCTACACCAGCCTCCAGCTGCCTGGAGGGAGCATCACACACAGACATTAAACTGCATCTCCTCCCTGCAGAAGTGGGCAGATTCTGCACTGTGCCCAGCTCTTGGGGCACAGAGACAGGATGGACCTGCTCTCCTTGCAGAAGAGACCAAATGCAGCTTTGCTCTCATTAGATCCCCTCTTCCCTGGGAAACCCAGGCCTTGGAGCAGGTCGTCCTCCCCTCCCTGCCCAAGGATAGCTGGGGATGGGGGGGGTGGGGGGAGAGCAGAAAACGAGAGCAAACCCTTTCACTGCAGACTTCAAAGTCATCGTCAGCAGGAGCCTTCGGAACAGTTTAAGTACAAAATGAATTGTTTTAATATTTAATCAGTCTATAATAGGCCCTGGGATCCCAGTGGAGAGGGTTTGCAGTTGAAAGGATGTCCAAACTGAGTATCCTCCTCCAGAAGGGACAGGAGTCCTGTAGGACCCTGGCCCCCTGCCCATGAGTCACATGTAAGGACCAGTCTCCCTGTCCCAACTCCCTTTGATCCAGCACAGCACCTGGAAGTAGCTCCCACCCATGCACCTGGCTTGTGCAGTGGGTTGGGAAAGCCCTGAGCATAAATCCTTGCCCTAGAGGATAAAAATTTAATTCTCTAACGAGCTCAGAATAAATTCCAGCCCATTGCCCTACCACCCACTCATATCCTTGTGGAAGGGGCAGAGCCCCCAGCTCGTGGGTTTGCAGTGCACACATGAGAAAGGTGGGGCTGGGGGTGGTCAGATCAGCCCAGCCAAGCCCTGGAAGCAGCCAGGCTCCATATAGAGCACCTGAGCAGTGCTCAGCTGAAGCCACCTTCATTCAGATGGTCTTCAAGGCCAAAGAAACAGGTCTTACCTGTTTTGGAGGCTCCATAATCCATCTCTTTATAAATCTTTACATCTTCCCCTCCAGCCCTCAGAGGACAGACCCACCAAAGCAAGGTGACAAAGAAAGATGATGGGCTAATAAAAGATCAGCCAGAGCAGCACTCTGCAGGTACCAGTGTTCAGGTGCAATAGAGGTTGGTAAACCCAAGCATTGCTTGAACAAGCAATTTGTTCCAACATTGTAGCCTTTGGCAAAGCAATCCTTTTCAGGGACTCGTCGAAAATCATTCTGCCCCCCCTCAGGCCCTATCCAGAGAGCTGGGAGCTGCAAGCAGCTCACCAGACTCTTCCTCTGAAGTCTGTTCACCCAAGACGTTGCCTTTCTTCTTCTGCTCGAACTCAGGCATCAGCAGCTCATGAGACATTCCTAGCTAGGCCAGAATTATTTCTGCCTGAACACAAAATCATGCAGGACTGATGCCACTGATAGCTGCAATCCTCACTGCTGTCCAATTTCTTCATCTACTCTGTTACATGCCTAGGTTGAGACTTTCGCATTCCTAGTTAGCACCCCAATAGAGGGATTCAGCCACATTTTCCAGGAAAAAAAAAAAAAAAAGACTGAAAGTCTCCTAACTTTCCTGAGAGCTCTCATTTAAATTGTCCTAGCTCAGAAGACTTTACTAATAGATCTTATAACTTATAAGCTGCCATAGAAATCAGCTCCTGTGCAGCATCTCCCAGCGCTACATCCCTGCCTCTGATGGGGCTGCTGGACTTTTGTGTAACAGCCGCTGGTGGCCCTAGGCTGCGACAGAACAACACAGCACTCAGACTAAAGCAAACTCCGCTCGCTGCTATTAAGGCAACAGTTTAGGATCATGCTAGGACGACAACAGCATGAGCAACAGGTCCCATGTACAGGGATACAAGGATAAGCAGCGTGCACTGGCATAGGACTGTTTTCACCCCAAGCAATCTTCTGAAGTGCGTCTCCAAATGTCATCAGCACTCTGGAGGGCTCCAGACCAGAGCAGGTTGCCACAAGCTTCTGGTCCCCTGGAGAGATGTGCAGATGGGGAGAGGAAAGGAGCTTCATTTCAGTATCTGTTGACTTCTCCTCCACTTACCTTTGCACAGGGACAGGCTGGCCCCTGCACCAGGAGCTGGGATCTTGTGCAGGCAGTGTGGGTAGGAGGGTCAGAGATACTGCAGTGTGAGCAGCTGTGAGAAGGGAATAGAGACACCAGTGCAGCTGCATAGTCTGCTGCAGACATTGCTCAGGAAGGACAGTGCTGAGCATGTGGTGGCACACTGGACCCTCCTAGCAAGACCATCTGACCAGGTCCATTTTTGCTCCATGGAGAATGGCACGTTCCTTGAGCTCCATGAGCCTTCAGGCCATCCACGAAGATCCTTTGCCCACAAGTCAAGAGGGCTTGAAACCTCCTGCTGGAGTTTCAGAACTCCTGGGTCTTCTCCTCGTCTCAGCCACAGATGGTGTTTGCTTGTTCTCCCTCTGCTTCAGTTCATCCACCCGCTCAGGGGACAATGCAAACCAACTTGCCCTCTCCATGGTGGCACTCACGCAGGCAGGAACAGCCGGAGAGCCACGAGCCCGGAGCACTGCAGACTCTGCTCCCCTTCCCCAGGACATCTGGGGCTTGTGCCTACACTGGCACAGAAGGAAACAGTTTCAGGCGGGAGCCCTCCCCAAAGACCGTCCCCAGGATCACCCCTCCACACAGTTTACTACTTCTCTTGGGGAATCCCCAGAGCCACCGCAGTGCAGGCAGCCTGGCGCGGACGGACGACGCAGGAGGATGTTATGAGAAGGATCCGGGGGAGAAATAAATAAATGTAAAACCGTTATCAATCAGGGTTGTGCTTCCATTAGTCGCCCAGAGAATCCTCTGCCCAGAAGCAGCTTCCACTTCGCGGGTTTCGAGTTACCGAGCTGAGCTCTCAGTAACCTGCTGGATGTAATAAATAACTCTGTGGGCCATGCACGCTGGGGCTGGGACCATTAAACATGCTGAGTTATTTTTACAACGGTTCTTATAGGAAGGAGGGGGTGAAAAAAAATCCAAATCTAAACTCTTCTCTGCTGGCAGCAGCAGCGAGGAGCAAGGTCTTTAATCACTTTCCTACCAGCACCATCTCCTGGCGAAGCCCAGTCCCTGCCCTGAACCCGCAGCGCGGCAGCAGCACGGGCTGTGCTGGGCACGGGAGGCTGCAGCATCATCCGAGGAGCCGCGCTGGGTCCTGTGCCCGGGTGCTCCAGCACATCTTGCCAGGTGCCAGGTGAGACACTAACCAAGCCATTGTACTTCGATATCTTGGCTCCACATTTCATTTCAATCCTCACTGGATTATTAAAGCCTATAGCTGTTAAGAGTTGGACTGGTTTCTTCAACCTTTTTCTTTTTTTTTTTTTTTTTTTCTTGGTTAAAAATACTATTAAAAAGGAAACTGGAAGCAAAATTAAAAAATTAAAACAGTGTTGTTTTCCTCAAATCATATGTTAATGTTTATACCTCTTTTCATATTCTTCTAGCAGCTGCCTATCTTAGAAGGAATGAGAGTTTCCATTTCTGTACAAGTTTTGAAAGTTCCCAGGAAGGTGAGAGGGTTCTCTTAGGAATTTCATGAACTGTGAGCAGGTCAAGCAGTGATGCCAAAATCTTTTTGAAACCTTCAGGTTTAATCCAGTTGCCAACAAAATCACTGTTTCAACTTAAATAATTCTTGCCTTCAGACTTTCCATGGGAAAATATTCAGGGAAAATGAGCCCTGGAGATGGGGAGCCCAGCACCTGGGCCAGGGAGTTGTGAAAAGAAGAGTGAGACTGCCTGAAGGACAAGGTCACCCTCGGTCAGAGTGGGAAGCCCAAGGTCTAGGCCAAACTGTCTCTGTGACACTAGAAATCAAATTCAAGAGTTTTTGGTGGCCGACCATCTTCACATGAGGCTGTAGCCACCACTGATTTGCTGCATCACAGCATCTCTGCCTGCTATACCCGCGAGGGCGGCAGTGGTCTGATAAAGAATGCAAATGCTCATTAGCATCTGTGATTAACTGTGTAATTAGCAGCCATCTTCTCCCTATCAGCCCTGCCCCACAGGGATGCTAAGAAGATAAATGCATTAGAGAAGTGTTTGGCACTCAGGGTGGGCTGCTTAACGGCCTTGTAGGAACACAAAAGCCTGGTGAGATCTGGCCTCAGGAGGCAGCCGGGGCTGCAGAGGAGGAGGAGGGCTGCACTTCTCCCAGCCTACCCAGCCTGCTGCCTGTGCACCAAGGAGAGGCGGTCACAGCAGGCCCTCCTTCTCCATAGTGACCCCAGTGACCTAAAGGCAAAGCGGATTTATTGGACTCCCCCTTATCTCAAATAATCTGGTATCCTAAACCTATTACGTTATGAGGGAGGGCATCATCCTCTTGCCCTAGCAAGCTGAGTCCAGTCTATTATTGCCGGGCAAGGGACTATGATGATCGCCAGGTGACACTGCATTCCCATTGCCCCAGTGCTTCAGGAGCTGTCATGACGTCCTTACAGGGCACCTTCCTCTCCATCCCTTCTGCTCTGGCCTTTGCCTGTGCAGCCAGAGTGCTCTCTGCCACCACTGCCCCTGGGAAAGGCCAAGAAGCAACCAGAAATCTTTTCTGAGCTCAGCAACGCAGAGTAAAGTCTCCTTTTCCCTCCTACATCATTTTATCCTTCAGGAAGTCAATTCCTAGGGAGACCAAAAATAACTACCTGAGCGAGGTGGTGACCTAAGCAGTTAAGTCAGGGCCAAAGCAAACTGCAGTTGTCTCAGAATAGCTCTGACAGCATCCTACCTCCTAGGGCATGGGCAGGGAGAGTGGTTCCTCACACAGTCACTCCGGTGCCCACAAAGGCATGTGCTCTTCCAGCTTCATGGGAAAGGAAGGGGAAAAGTCTTCCCAAGCGCTTCACTTTGGTACTGCTGGCACAGCAATCAGTTCCTCCGGGAGCACAGCAGTTGCTGCCCACCCTCCAGACCCTTCACCTTGTTCAGCTTCACTCTGGGTCTAGAAGAAACTATTCTTGCCACTGTGTGCAGATTAGAGGGGTAGGGCTTCACTGTCCTGCCAAGAACACTGGCACATAGGCTCTGTGCCTGCTCCATGGGGGCATCTCATTGGGGATGCCCAAGGCAGTGCAGCTGCAATAGCAGCAGCCGATCTCAGCTTCTAACCGTGCCCACATAGGGACATGACATCTGAACCACACAGCAGGGTTGGTATCCAAGCTGCATGTGCTCTGGACCCACACCAGCTCCACACACCACAGACATGGCAGGTTGGAAGCCAACCCTGACATGAATTGCATCTGTATTTCATGTTTCCCTGAAGCACAAGTAGCCAAGAGTAATGTTCGTGTTTCTGGTATGATATGAGAGTACATCCAGAAGGTGGAAATACATCATGATGCTAGAGCTAGCTTTGGAACAAATGACTCTAGATGAAAAGTAGTTAAGTTTCCTGAACCTTCGGGTTCCATGGTGTAATATTAGCTCAGTATCTAAAAAAAAAAAAAAAAAAAAAAAAAAAAACTTGGGGAAAAACGCTGTGAAATGCATATACGCTGACTGCATATAAGAATCCACCAAGCCATGTCAAGCCACCTGACACAGCACTGTCAGAGTCCATGCTGCCTTGCACACTCCAGCAAGTGTCCTCTCCCCTCTTGCCCCCAGCGTACACAAGCAAGGAGCTGTGGGTGCATGGGGATCACTTTACCACTGTCAGCTGGGAACCCACCTATCCACCTGCAGTGCAGCACGTGAGGATCCTTGGGTTTGCTGCTATTTCCCAAGCAGTTGGCCCTGGGAGTCATCTTCCCAACATTTGGGAGCAACAAGACGAACAGTTTCCAGAAAGGGAGTGAGCACGAAGGCGCGAGGAGCCGTGACACTGCTGCAGCAGCCCGTGCTCACCAGCACACAGACACACCACACAGACACTCCGTCTTACAGAAGGGCAGGCCAGCCCCTGCCAACGACCCCGTATCTCTGCACATGGAGACACAGGATATGAGCAAACTGGCGGCTCTGAAAGAAGTTGAACTTCAGGCATCTGTTCTGGAGAATGAATTCCAACAAGCCTTTTTGCCTTCCCAGTTCATTGACACATCAAAGGAAGAGACTCATACACTGCCAATAAAGCTGAGATAAGCCTTATAGATCATTGCACTTTCAAGGAGGGCTTGGGGTGACATTTTTTTCTGGAGTTCTAACTTATGCATTCTTCTCCCATTACAGGGCTGTGGCCCACTGAGATGCTTCTGCTTCTGCTCCTTGTCCCTCCATTGCCCATCTTTTGCCTCAAAGCTCCCATGGTCACCCAGCTGCTGCTAGACTGAATGCTAATATGGACCAAGCTGTTCACCAGTCCTGCTGAGGAGCATGGTCACATTGCCCTGCATCCTTTGCTACTTAGCACATAGACATGTCCCAGACAGGAACACCAGGTAAAACTTACAGCTTCATAACAATGGGAAAGAACAGACAGGTTTTGTATTTGGTAGCTCAGCATTCTTACAGATAACAAAACCTTCACCACACAGAGGTAGAGCCAGGCCCCACCAAGCAATGTCAGCTCCTAACTGCTCTGCAGGAAGCAGAGATCTGTGCATTGCTTCCATGATTTGCAAAGCACACGGAACTATATTTGGTTTCTGTCACCTTGGCAGACATGGGAGAACAGGCGCTAGGACCTTTCTTATTGCAGTGAGACTCCGGTGAAAGTCACTGTGTGCAACAACAAACTTATACTGGAGCTTGATCTCATCTGCGCTCCCACACATTGGAAGCAGTGGTAGGTACTATTAATGCCCTTAGAATGCAGAGCTGATGACATAACTGGATATCAGAGACTATTTGTGGGCATGCTGATCTCTGAGGAACTGACTGGGTTAGTGACTCAACTGGGGATGGAAATCAGCTAAATAAACCCAGAACAGTTGCAGCTATAGGATTGATTCTAAGGGTGTGAGGTGGACAAAACTTCCATCTGAAAATCAGATGCATGCAAGCCCAATGTCCAGGGATCAAACTGCAACCTTGGCTTCACTTGTCAGCAGCATTTGAGGTAGGAAGGCAAAGTTGATCCAGCAGAAGCATTGGCTGTCATCTTTTGCTTAGTTAACCAGTCCAGCTGGCAGCTGTTCCTTTTACCTTGTAAAATGAGACACAGTATTTGGAGTAGTAGCTCCTGTTGCTGCTGCTAACAGAGAATATTCCTCTTGGAAGGGCAGATGTCAGCACTATTCCTTCCCCCTGTGGTGGTAGGTGCAGAACCCAATCCATGCAAGAGCTGCATGAGGCCTCGCTGGACCTCATGCAACCCTTGTCTCTGGCATGAGCCTGCTGACAGTGGTAAGCTTCAGTTTTGTCTGCACCAGTATCAGTTTGGTGGCAGCTTTCCCTGGGAGCCACTCTGCTCTTGTCTCCGCACCAGGAGGGGTGGACAGGCAGATAAACCTTTAACAAACGCTGCTGGCTGTCATGAAGTCAGCCTGTGCCATGCTGATGTATAGAAATACCAATTCACTGCACTTTCTCTCCGCTTAACGTGAATCATTTGGAAGTCATACAGGGGACTGAGTCTGGAAGTGCTGGAAACGTCTCCTTTAACCCCAGGGGCTGTCAACAGAATGGGTTCCTAGGCAAGGAGGTTCTTGTTTGGACTCTCTGTGTTTGAGGGCAGAAGGTTAATTAGGTAGCAGGGTAATAAGGAGTCATTAAATCTCCCTGCACCATGCTGTTAGCATAACAAGGGGAGACCAAGAAGGTTAAAGCCTGGATTCTTGTTTTCTTATTGCCTTCAATTAACCTTTCCACGTTTTTGCAACACTATGGGCCCCAGAGATGGGTTCTGGGTGTCTCTCAGAGGATATTAATTATCAAGACACAGAAACAAACCTTTTCTTTCAAAAAAAAATGTGGCCTGATGGTCTTGGCTTTCACTTAAAAAAAATAAACAAGCAGGACCCAGCTCACCCTTGGCTCAATGCCACTGTCCCATCAAAGTTTAGGGAGATGAATTAGGCTCCTGGGTTTTATTGCAATTATTATTCTACTCTTTCTTTCACCTCCTGAAGTGGAAAGTACTGGGAATTCATCTCAGTCCCAAGACACTCTATGAGTGATGTCCCTTTGCAGCAATCCTATCCTGCTTGGCTGGCATTGGTATTTCCTCAGGCTGGAGCAGCATGTCAGAAATAGCAAACTGTGCAAGTGGGAAATAGGGGCCTGGCTGCATGTCCCAGACTGGGAAAAATGTAACCTCCCCATATAATGTATTAACAGCAGTGCAGCAGACAGGATATATAGAAGAGATCTTTTTGCTCTACTCAGTACCCATAACACTTCAGCCTTGGGATGGCGTCCAGTCTGGAAGATCCCAATTTAAGAAAGATGAGGAGCACCTGAAATGAAAATGCAGGGACAAAAGTGGAAATGACTGACAGCCTTCAAATAGCCTGAGAAGAGCCTCTGCAGAGGGAAGCAACTCTTTAAATAGGAAATGAGAATTTGCAGGGAGAAGAATAACCCATTCTCTCTGTTCACTCTGGAGAGGGCAGCCCATGATAGCCCTTAATTTCAGGAGAGGAAGCTGAAGGTGGGATTCAGTTCCTCTAACTCTGAATTTTGCCCATATTTAAACAGACAGCATCTCCCTCTGAGACCTTCAAAGACTTGGTTGTCCCTCCACTGACTGGACAGAGAAGTAAGGCTTTTACGCTGGGGGATCTGCTCCTGGAGAGGCAAATGAGCTCCTCAGATTTGGTAGGTTTCATCCTCCTGTAGGAAAACTTCCAACCCAAAGGCTTCTGAAGCATTTGATGCACCACTCTGGATGCTGGGGCATCTCCAGCCTTGGGGGACTGTAAGAATAGGATGGAAAAACTCTTTCTGGGGGTTGAGTAGGGCTGATTGCAGGTGAAGTCAAGGGGATGGACTAGATGACTTTTGGAATTCCCTGCTGGGTATGATTTCTTACAGGATAGGAAGATTACAATTACTTAATAAGCAGCTCTCCTGTCTGAAACCCCAAAGGTAAGCTGTGTGTCACCAGTGATGAGCATCCACATTTTTGGGGTCAGATGGCACATCACTCCACAGCAGCAAGAACCATTCTGTGAGGGCTGTCCTTCTTGGGAACTTGCAAAAGTCTCCAGAAAGCAATATCTTAAAGCCTAAATAACTTGTGACTTTGGGAAGCAGTTTTAGCATGGAGCACTACAAAAAAAAATTCTTCTTTCCTTCTCTCACTCTCTTGCTTGTGAGAGTTGATGGAGCTCAGAGATCGTTTCTGACACAGGATGTCCCCACAGACACTGTCCTTAACTCCACAGAGAAGATGATGGATTGGCTGTGGTGGGGCCCAACATTTCAGTAAGAGTCTCCAGTCACATGCGCTGCTTGTGACCCAGCAGCCCCCTGGGATGTGCAATACTCCACAGAGGCCCAGTGTCTCCTCTGCACAGAGGCACCATTGAGAAGCATCACATGAAACTAGTCAGTCCTAACACGCGTGACCGGGTTTTATCTCCAGGCCATCCTTGATTTACAAGACAGCTTTCCCTCCCACCCCTCACTATTAGTGCTATTCCAGTCCTAGTCCAGCATGATGAAAAATCTTGTGCGAGTCCCTTCTTGTGTTCATGTCACTTGACCTATCCCAGAGTTGAGGGGCTAATTTCACATTGTCTCTCAGCAAATCCTATCTGGCATGAAGCTCCCAAAGATAGTTGACTACTCTTCTTGCTAGCTTTAAATGTCCTGAGTGGGACGTTTAGGATCACTATCAAATTTAGAAGAGGAGTTTGGAGGCTAGTGGCATTGAGTTCAGAAATGAACTGAGCTCTGGTATCTGTTGGTGTTTCTAGTATTGTTTTTAAAGAGAACCTTGGAGCTAATACTAGACATAAAATAGGACCTTTGCATTAGTGGCTGCTAAAGTTACCAGTATGCCGCAAACAAGATGATATTTGAAATGATGAATTGTACGAGGGACTGGGTAGTCACCAAAGCTACAGCTGACATTTGGGTGGAAAATTACTTGTATTTGCTGTTTCAGAAGACTGCATGTCCAGGAGGATTGCTCATATCCTCAAGAGGAAGGAGGAGGTTGGAAATCTGTGAGAGATGCAGAGTGAATTGGATTTAGCTTTGCATAGACATTCATGAACCTACTCACTAGCAGAAAGCCCCTGAAGGCCAATGTAGCTAAATCATCCAAAGGGTCCTCTCTTACTTATCCTAAAACTTTAGAAGTCCGCTTTCTAGAGGAAATACAAACATTTCAGATCTGTTTCTCATTCCAAGTCAAACTGAAATCAAATATCTCCAAGTTTCCCCACTAAATAAGTTTTAAAAGAATCAATTTGGAAATATAAATACTTACCAAATACTAAGCAGAAGCACAGACAATCACTGGTTCATTTTTGTAGCCTTCCTTCAAATCTTGTCCAGGGTATCCACATCTGCCATAAGGTCTGGACTATAAGGCCAAGACTGCAACACATTCCAAGAACATCGTATTTCTTATCTATAGAACTGGGGGAAAATTTAATTAGAAACATTTTCTGCTAAAAAATTATAAATTCTGCTTAGCGTTGCATTGCTGCTAACTAACCACGATCTCTACACATTTTTTGTTATTAAAATATGTATAAAGCATCTGCCCCCAAAGCAATATTATTTTATACATTTCAAAAGAAAGCATTTCTCTGGAGAGGAAGAGGTGGTAGAAAATCTATAAAATACTGTCATTTCAAATACAGCCTTTAAGATTTACTAAATTAAAAGCAAACAAATAAATAAACAAACACATAAAAAACCTACAAAAAATAGATATTTCATTTGTCCCAAGCAAGTTTTTGGTACTTTTTCAATTGACTATAATAATACAGTCATTTGGATCAGTTTTTGCACTGATAGTTCAAAAGACATGAACTGATGACAGTTCACAAAATCAATCTTCTAGATTTGTATTAAATGCTTTCTCCACCTTCTCTTCCAGGATTACGTTGTGGCAGCATGTAGCTACTAATTAGGGCTAGAGGGTTTGTGTCAACTCTCTCCTTTCTTAATCCATTTTGGACCACGAGTTTCAAATGTCTGGCCTAAAGAAGCTGTCACACATCATGGTGTTGAGTTGCCTACCTCTGAGAGTTTTGCAGTCATCCTGAAGAGTCCCATTGGCATGGTCCAACCAGTGATGCAATTCCTTTGCAAAACTCAATTTCAGTGTCACATCTAACTGCTGCTCTGTGGTGGCTCTTCCAGGGATCAAGCTCAGAGTAATGAAACTCAGGTAGTGGTGTATAAAGCCACCTCCACATCTCTGCCAGAGCCGTCACTCACTACCAATATCTTAATAAAAGGGCCAGATCCTCCCCTGGCAGTGCCATTTGCAAGGTCAGCTTGACGGCATTCATGAGCCTGTTTGTCTTCTAAGAAGGTCCAATATTGAAGGATATTTTGGATGCCAGCATGCACTGGAGCAAGCTGGTTGTAAATTAGACACCCTGTCCCTACGCACTGCTCTTCCCTGAGCTAGCTACCAGGTTGTTAAATATTATCAGGGAACCCATGTCTCTGGACAAAGGCTAAGTACCTATTCCAAGACACTGCCTTGGCTACGCACACACTTGATGTTGTGAACTCACAAAACTCCTTCGCTCTGCTGTAAGCAGATAGCTGCTCCAGTGGGGGGTCTCAGCAGGAAAGTCTTTTACAAGAGGCTCTACTTTACAGCTCTGTTTTGTCTCATTTGCTGTTCTGCACCATCATGATCAGAGCACATTTGTTTTAGATCCAGCCATACCTGTTTCTATTTCTTCTTGAATGTTTCTGTGCTCTGGAAAACAGTTGGTTTGAGTACAAAGATTCCTGCAAATGGAAAAGCTTCCTCACTATAATGATTTCTACATGTTTACTGCAGCTCATTCAAGGCATGTTGCTCTTGGATGTAAAGGCCTTGAAGAAGAATTCCCTGAGTTCCTCCTTGGTTATGCACTCCCTTTCCTCAGTGATAAGCAAAGGTCAGACTACGGCAAGAAGATGGCCTCTACCAGACGGTGACACGACATACACTTATGTTTTAACTCCTTCCAATATATTTCTCTCCTAGCTATAGGGCAATTTGCACTGCAGCCTTTCCAACTTTCTGGCTGGTGAACTGCCAACAGAGTGTGAGCTGCAGCAAGGCGGGTGGAGTGTGGGGAATCGCATCGGTCTTGCTCTCTCCTAATTTTAAAGAATCTAAATTACATGTTGTTTATCCAATCCATCTCACACTGTGTTTCCTCATTCCCCATTCCTGGAAAGGTCAGCCTGAAAACTGTATTAGTGACTCTTTTTGAAGAGGCTATTAATCTTTATATAATTCATTGCAATTATTTCAAGGGCAATAACCCATTTCTCCAAACTTTTCTCAGAAACTTATTAACTTATTAAGTGATCCTAAAAGGTGGTACTGCACTTGGAAATTCACACTGCTTTGCTGTGAGGCCTCATTTCTCTCTACCTACAGCTCCTTTAACTCTTAGCTTCTTAAAATCAATGTACTAAGGAGTCTGGAGTAGCATGGAGAGAGACTCGTTCCTCTGTAGGACTGTTAGGATCAGTGTTTAACAAATTCCCTCTGTGGGAAATAGGTTGCTATCCACAATCCCTCCTGCTCTTTCTCTAGGGCTCATCACAGGCACGTCTTTCCATCAGTAAGGAAATCCAAGGATTTCTTCTTACAGTTGCTCAGGGATTATTCTCTTTTGGTGCCTTGAGGTTTTTTGCTCATTTTCCACAGACTTTTCTGGCCTGAATACCTCTTACCTGACTACCTGCATGGGACTGCCAACATCTTGACTTTTGTGTAATAACTTCAAAATTGCAAAGGCAAAACTCACCCAGCTGGAAAGCAAATGTCCAAGGCCTGGTGCCTACAACAGTGATCAGGCAAACAAGTTCTTTTCCTGAATCAGATTAAAGACCTCGACCTCAGTTCCCCATGTGTCAGATCTGTGCCCAGCCACCAAGAACTTCCTCTTTCTGTCTTATCGGCACATTTTCACTTTGTGTAGAAAACAAAACAGGGAGGCACTTAGAGACACAGTTTCACACCAGGAAAAGGCCAGTTTAAATCCCTGGCCCAAACTGGGCAGAGTGAGCACTTGAACTTGGGGCCTTGTATTTCACTTGCATGCTGCATGCATGAGGATGCTGGATTCAGTCATACAGCAGACTGCAAATTCCACTGACACTAGAGCAGCATTATTTACCAGACCTGGGACATTTCCACAAAAATTTCTAATTTTGATGGAAACCAAGAAAGTCAAAATTAAACCAAATCTCCAAAAGGCTGTGACAGAAAATCCCTCCTAGATGCAATACAGAGAGGGTATGTACTGTTCTCACATAATTTCTGATATAGGGTTTAAATGCATTTCTCCCTACAGAGCGGCAAGGCAACACATACCTCTGCATTTCTCTGACAATGCAAAGGGTGCCCTAACACCAATTCAATGTCTGTAGATATTTCTCTGTGTCTAGGCAGAATCCCTAGGATTTGTGGGGTCTCTGGAAAAACAATCCCTCCGCTCTTCATCAAGATCTGGAGCAATATCCTCCCATCACTCTGATTCTGGCAATATTTTTGGAGCGCGGAGATGTCTACGGTCCTTGAGGGCTCTTTCTACCCTTGAGTAGTACAGAATTATCTGGAGCCCAGATACAATAAGGCTTGCATGATGATCTTGTTTTAAGGCATCTGAAGAACTGGAGAGGCCCCCAATTATAGAAAGTCCCAACTTAACCCATATTGAACAGGAATTCATATACACACAGCTCCTCAACCTTGATACTAGGACATAACAGGCAACCTTCAAAGAGAAGGAACAGAAAAACTTCCCCTGCTTCTTTTGGTTACTGTCTTCAATCACCCTGCGTTTCAGAAGTCAAGGGCTGAAAAGGCTCTGTCATCCCCAGCCAGCTTGATTTTGTTTGGTCCCAGCTGATAAGAGTGTTATAGGCAAAAATACATCAAGTGTAGGGTCAGCATGGGCTCGTGGGAACAGCAGAGATCTGGCTCTGCAGTGCAGAGATGCCTCTGACACATCCCCTCCTCCAACAGGAAGGAAAAGTCCCAATTCTCTGCGTGTGCTAAGCAAGATTATTTCACCACACATCCATCTCGACGGACGTGAAGGGGCATCCTCCTTCCAGACAGCCCTGCTTTACTGCACTCTTATTCCTAGTGCTGCCCCTGATCTTAGCAGGCAGTGTGGGGATCTCAGGCAACCAGGAGCATTTGAGTAGTACAGGAGATGCCAGCTTTGGCAAGGGAAACAGAAGATACCGTACCTGGCTAATTCCAGGATTAATTACATTCGTATTGAAAGTGTTGTTGGACAAACTATGCTGCTTTCTGTAGTCAAGTCAACTCTGCATCATGTTGTGTTCCAGAGTCCAGAGGAGGAGATGTGGCAAGGTCAAGGATAGAGTGGGAGGAGATGCAAAGGTACAGAGACACTACAATGGGGTGAGAGGGCAGAAGAAAGAGGAGAGAAGAGGTAAATCATCAGGTAAGTTCATGGTGATGGGGCAGGTCTGGAGGTCAAGCCGCGAAGTCAGTCCATGGATCAGGATGTGGATCAACAGAGTCTGTGCTCAGGCATGGGCATGGCTGTGGTTAAGGTGAAATGCAACATTTATACAGCTGAGCTGAAATGGGCACCGTGTGGATGGAGGGCCCAGGCGGGGCTGGTCAGGGTCATTAAGGCTTTGTGGTTCTTCCAGGGCGCTAATACCTGGATAAGCCCCACCGCAGGCCTGAATTTACGTCATGGAAAACATCAGTATCTGTTTTGCAGGAGAGTGGATGACTCTGTCATTTAAGAGTTAAGAAAATGTAAGAGATCCTTAATACCAGCCTTTAGACTGAATTGTGTTTCAAGGACCTTGGTTGACTATACAATCAGATTGTTATTTTCATGGGGGTCTCTCACAGGGGCTGAAGCTGTTCTATGTTTCCAACAAAACAGAACAGCCATTCATTCCTCTGTCACATGGAGAAACGTGACTGCCCCAGAATAGGGTTGCAGGATACCTCCCTAGCCGGGCCGAGATGAGAGGTGCCATGCAGGCTCGGATATTTTGGGAAGAGAGACAAAGAGATGCTGTAACCCTCTGAGCAGGGCAAAGGGTTACAGGAAGCAGCAACTAGTTCATCTCAATTTGTGCCCTGTGCTGAGATGAACTCTCGGAGATGCATATTTCCTTATCAGTTTTACAAATGTAAGAGTGCAGAGGGACAGACTCAGATAGACCCTCAAGGAATCGAGGTCACCTCCCAATGTCCTTCAAAGACACCACCAAGCACCAAATCTGTTGATCTCCATTGCCTCAGACTGGAGGTCCAGCCAGCCCACAGCTGTACAGAGCATCCACGCGGTGCAGAAATGTCCTGCTGAGAAGCCAGGCTGGGCCCTTCAAGCCCAGGGCTGTAGCTCGGGGGGCAAAGTCCTATGTTTCCCCTCTGGTAGGGTCATTTGGTCTGACTGGGAGAAAGAACCTGCCAGGAAAAACTGAGTACAGTCAAGCCAAATTCTTATTAGTATCTCGTGCCACATCTGAAGATGAAAAGGAGTTTTCTTCTAAGTGTAATGCATTCTTGAACCTGGTTCCCAGCTAAGCACAAGGCACTCTAGAGAAGTTATGTTTCAATGAAGTTTGCAACTCGAAAACCTGCATCAGAAACCGCTCATGAAAGCTCTTCTGCTTGAGCCCTGATAGGAGAGCTGGATCCACTCAGATTTTCTCTGAAGCAGCCTAACAGAATTTACATCTTAAAATATTTTCTTGTAAACTTCTGTTGCTCTCATAAATAGTAGAGATACTGTACAAATTCATTTACACTCCCTGTAAAAAGAATAGGAACCAATTAGCAGCCAAGGCAAATGTAATATCTTGTATTATATTGCCTGGCAAACAGCAGCAATAATGCTAAAAATGTTTTCATCCCTGGGTGTTGTTATCTCTATTGTCATGATCTGATACTCGTTTCTTCTAGAAAACAGAATTCATTTCAAGATCTGTTCCTCGTTGATTTAGCTCTATTTATTCTTCAGCACTATGTTTTTTATTCCTTTTCTCAGCTCCTTAAAGACGTGTATGATCTGTTCGGTGTCCTTACCTAGTTTAAGAAGTATAATTCATTTCAAGGAAAAAGAAATATTTCTCTCAGTCACAGAAGATTTACTTGCACACATTACAAGAACATTAGGGGGAATTTTCTGTTATTGTCTCAAAGGTATCTTTGAAAAAACTTTCTCTTCTGCTTTGGTTACTCTCCATCTTTAACTCTGAGGTGGTTTGTTAAGGTTGGACTTCTGGACTTCTCCTTGGTGTTTGGTGTGTTACAGATTGACTGGGCTGAAGAGCCACTGTAGGGAGAATTTAGAAATTGCTGTTTTATGAACTCTCCAAATTCTAACATCTAAACCCCTAATCTTTTGCTAACAAGGCGAGAAGTTGTACACAGTCATTATCATAGCTTGGCTGGAGCTTTTCCCAGGAGAACAACAAAACTGTCCATAAATAATGTACCAAACCAAACCTGGCTTCTGACTAGTTTGTGCTCTTGCCCTTGAACGCTCCCATCACTGCAGAGCGCAGAGTGTTTGGTGTTTGCAGGGTTATTTCTGGGTGCAGACTGGCTGGCCAGCACGTCCGCCCCAAGTGACGAGCCAGCTGCCATTAGCCAGCGCAGGCAGTGGCTGCGCTCTGCTGACCTCTCAACCACTGCAGATACTGGTTTGGGTTTCTCTTTTCTTCTGTGCTGCTGATTTTCAGAAAATAGAGTGGAAAATAATTTCTCTCTGAGATGTCTGGCATCTCAGAGGAAGCATGAATGGGAGATGGCACAGTCAAGTAAATCAAAAACCAAAAACACAAACACACAAACAAAACAAAACAGACCAGAAAGAATCACTGTGGACTCAATATAACCAGTTGTCCTCTGGAAAGTGCCAATCTTTGAAAGCTTTTTCCCCTAGATGTTGCTCAAGGAAACTAGATGTTAATTCAGGATTTTAAGAAGCCAGGAAGATCCTCAGGACAAATGAAGTTTGGGTTGCAAGCGAGTACCCACAATAGCATCCATAGTACACTGTTCTGTGTCCTCAGAGTACTGCGTGGTTAAAGCTTTAGTAAACCATCTCTTAAGATGTAGTCATCAAAGCTCAGGAATGCCCCATGGGGCTGAAAACAGCTTTAGTCATTTTCATTAGAGAGTAACAGGTAAGGAGGTGCCCTCCACAGAGCAAGTAGGAATCATAAAGACATAGTACAGGAGCCTCCTAGGCCAAAATTTGGATCTAAATCCACCAGCCTCATAGTGGTCCAGGAGCAGAGGGATTTCCTGGAGATGCAAGGAGAATTGCAGACCCCAAATCTGTGGGAGCTCTCCTGAGTTGCACTGCCTGGGATCTGCTCAGCCACAACAGCGAGGAGTTTGTATGAAGCACCAAAACGACTGTGTTTCCCATGGAAACATGTTCTTCTGCAGGGCTATGAATAGCTCTCCGCACTGTCAGCTCTGCAGCCAGCCTACATCTCCCCTCGCCTCAGGATGAATGGCAGCGATTTGCTGCCCTCTCAGTTTTGATGAATCAAAATTACTGGTGCATCTTGATGTTTTCCTACTACACAAGCTTGAACTGTCTGTATTCAGGCTGACAAAAGAGGATTGCAACAGACTTATAAAAATAACTTCTACAAAACTGATGCGTGATTTGGGGCATTTTATCTATTTAGAGTTTATCTAAAAATATGTTTAAAAAATCTGAAAATGCTCCAATGTTTAGCAGTTTCAGTTAAGGGGAAAGAAAAGGGAAAGAAAAAAAGCAGAAAAGAAGAAATAACAAAACATTTTATCTGATGTTCTCAAAGCCAGACAAGCTTAATTGGAAGTTAGGATTTAAAAAATGGTAATGAAAGACATAATAAGGGATTAGAAGAGATCATAACTTGAAGATAAAACAGCATGCAAATACCATGATACAACTGGAAAAAGTTCAAAGATGGGCAAAAAAATGATGAGCAAGGCAATGGGATGGCTTCCTACATAAGAGTTAGACTTCTGTTCTGAAAAAGGGAACTGAAATATGAGCAAAGTCTAGCAAACAGGTCTTCCCAACACACCAAGGGAGACGGTCCTTTACACCTGGTGTGGGTCAGTTGTCAGGCTCCTGGCTGTGGCAGGTTGTGATCTGTCAAAGTGTACGTGGATTCCCAGGGGAGTTGGAGAAGTTCAGAAAGGACAAATCCACTGAGAGCTACTCGGTACATAGAAATCACATCGAGTCCAGTGTGTCCATAAGCAGCTTAAATGTCCTGGAAGAATTCAAGGCAGCATCACATATATCTCTAGTTCTCACTCTCTTCTCTTGACCAAGGCTTTCGGACACTGTCAGAGACAGGACCCAAAACCTGGAGGTATCTGCTTCAGCTGGAGGAAGCTGGAAGCTGCTCTGACGCAGCTCAGTTTCAGAAGTTTGGGCTGAAGTAAAATATTTGTTCAATATAAAATAATTTTCTCATTTTTCTTCTGTCAGGGGCAGTAACATTTCCCTTTATGCTCAGTGTGGCATGACCTCTCTCCTATTTTTAAATCTAGTAGCAAACTGAAAACTTTACTTTTCATTCTGCTCTACAACACTATAACAAAAAGGAGAAAAAAAAAGTTCTAGTAAACTTGAGAGCAATTCAAAAAATAGGATGGTTTGGGAGACAGCCTGAACCCATTCTTCCCATCCTTGCTCTGGGGGTAAAAGGGCCCCAAAATGCAATCTATTAACAAAGTTAAGTTATTTTGACTACATGCAGTGCTGCTGCACCAACACTCCTGTCCAACAGCCCTGGGATGGAGGGAATGAGGCAGCCCCTCACCAGCATGAGACACCTCAGAGGCACTGACCATGTTCGGGGACCTGCCCCGGGAAAGGCTGAGGGCACCCAGTGTGTCTGCTGTGCCCAGATAGCACAAGCCATGCAGTTCTTGCTCCTCAATGTTTGATCTTCTTCAAAAGCCCCAGGTGGAGCAGCTGGCTTTACACACCCCAAAACAGACTTTGATGTCTCCAGAATGCCCTCCCTAGGAGTGGTCAGCACTAGACTCCCTCTGCCAAAGCCCAGGACGGCGTCCTGCAGAGCATGTCCCTTCTCCGTGTCGGGAAGGACCCAGGCAGGCCTGTGCTATGTCCATGAGCCTCCCCCACCTCCCTCCCTCTGCCTGGACTTTTATTTGTTTATTATTTTCCTCTCCTTCACGGGACTGCCTTGCATTTTTTCCTACTTCACCCTCCTCCTCCATCCCAGCCCTGCGCTTTGCCTATTGGTCACAGCGGGGAGAGCCCTGTGATTTTCTATAAAACCAATAGCTCCATTCAGAGAAACCTCCGCAAATCACCAGGAGGAAGAAATATCCTCCTGCACACGAGCTCACACACAGCAGCCCACGCAGGATCTAAACTGCTGTAGCTCTCCCAGGGCCCACAGAACGTGGTCAGCTGCCTGCTCAGACAGAAGGAGCCTAAGGGGGAAAAAAGCTGATCCCAGGAGCATCAAAAGTTCAGAGCCACAAGAAAGGTAACTTACTTTTCCATAAAATCTTTGCTCTTCAATGCACTAATTTTCAAGCCAAATGATTTTGTGCTTCAATGTGAATTTTTGCACGTTTGTCCATCCTCTATGAGTTCCCAATCTGGGTGAGATGTTAAAGGGATTGCGGTGCCTGAGCATGGTCTAACAGGTGGGTAGGGAGAGGGTGCACGAGCTGGACAAGGGATTCAGGATATTTCTAGATTAAAGTTTTAATCCTGCCTCTGCTCTGGGAACAGGCTGTGTTCAGGTCGGGAGAGAGGTGTGGAAGCGATATAAATATGAAGTTTCTTCTCTCCCCACTCATGGCATTTTCCCTGCAAGAGATGCTGAACTTCAGGAAAGGTCTCTTTTGTGCTTGGTGACGTTAGTCTGGCAGGAGAACACACACTCTTGTGCTGCAGGTTGCTCCTGAATGCAGCAGGTGCCCTGCTATGGGCAGGCAACGTGCGGCGAGGAGTGGAGGGGTTGAGTAACCTCATTGGGAGGAGCTGGCTGCTCCTCTACCCGTGCACATCACCCCCCAGGTGTGTAGGGGAGGTTAGCAGTGCTTGCAGTCTAACCTCCTGCCTGGGCATTATTCTCCTGATTCCCTGTCATAACTCCAGGGATTCAGATGGGTTTTGGACCCAGCACAGCGAAATGATCTTCATTTTCACATGTTCAAGCTATTTGCTGACATAAGAGCCCAAGCCAGTGGAGGTGTCACTTCAGGCACCCAGTCACTTCCTCGACTGATCAGCAGCAGGAGCAAAGCTGAGCGGATTTTAGGTCAAGTGATGCTGTCCTTGGCTTTACATCTGCTGGGTGGTGAACAAGCCCACAACCTGCATTTTTCCTATCAGTGACAAAGGGTGACACCCTCCTTTTTTTTGTTTTGAGATATGTGAAAGGAGAGGCAATATGGAGAGGAAGAAGTAAATGAACCAAAGGGCTGTTGAACAAGAGAAAACAATGCACTTTTTTTTTACTCAATTCTTGGGTTTTAACACAAGAGGGAGGACAAGAGGAATTTTTTTTTGGAAATGGCTGTGCAACTGCATTGTCGAGAGGACAAGCCGGATATAGCGAGCCGTGTCCTGTGATCCTTACTCACATGAGCTGTTTTGCCAAATACCCAGGGGCTGAACAGCCACATTAGGCTCTGCAGTTCTGCATCTGAGAGAGCAGAGAGGAGCAGCCCCAGCCAGCAAAATGCACAGGACACGGCTTTCTGGAGATGCTCTGTAGCCATTCTGTCAGCTTCTGACTTCAGGAACCAGCATCTTAAAGATCCCAGCCTGGCCTGATCATGGGTGTCCAAACGACAGGCACTTGCTTCTGCTCTCCACTGCTGCTCACTGGACCTAGAGAACCACACACAGAGGCTGATTTCTAAGTCAGGTCTGCACCTAACTTAGGGGAACATGCTGAGCCCAGGGGAGGTTCTAGTTCCTTCATTCTTCATGCTGGAACTAGGTGGAACTTCTCCCTCCAGACACTGCCTGCTAACAACTTTTTCTAACTCCTCAGCTTCCACTAACATCTCCCCAAAGCGTTGTTTTGTTTTGTCCTGTTTTGTAGAAGGAGGCTCCTTCTTACCTAGACTCCTTAGTAGCCAGATGTTCTGCAGCCTCTCTTAGTCCCTCCCCATGGCATTTTATATTGGCCAACCTAGGTGATAAGCTAGTACCCCATCATCCATCCCTCCCTTAGGCACCTGGTTCTCCCCATGTAAGATGGACAGTAAGGGCTGAGGGTTTCCCTAGTCTCAAGATAACTTTGTGCTTAGGATTTGCAGACTTGGATGTTTAGATATCAATACATTTTTGAGAGATG
Source organism: Crypturellus tataupa (assembly GCA_034781795.1). Taxonomy (NCBI): domain Eukaryota; kingdom Metazoa; phylum Chordata; class Aves; order Tinamiformes; family Tinamidae; genus Crypturellus; species Crypturellus tataupa. The sequence continues at coordinate 3,471,393 of JAWLRI010000229.1, forward strand.
AGTGAGGCATGAGTGCTTTTCCCAGCTTTCATGGTGAGACTTCTCTCTAAATGCTCTCCAAGTCATTGAAAATGGCTTTCTTTCCACCACAGGCAAGCAGGTAGCTTTGTAGTGACTGTTCTGGCTCACACCAGTGGGGACAGTCTGCTGGTTAAGCTTGTTTGAGTCTGCACATATGAAAGGCACACTGAACACACAGGATGACTCTGCATGACTATTTTAGCAGATAAAAGCTCGCTGGTTCTAAGCTGAAAAGTGACGGAATCTTTTACTTTTCTCTGTGAAACCATAGCTAATGTGCCATTCTAACTTGAGGATTTCAAACAGAAACACTTTTAAGATGCCTTGCTCTAATGGAGCTAAAAACTTAATTATCCATTTCATGAGATCTATTTGAACTGTGATTGAAGGAACTTGATTATTTTCTCGTCTCTTTGACATGCAAGTGGGAATACGTTTTAAATTTCTTCCTAAAGCTTGTTTACAGCTTAAAGTACTAAGGAACTGACTGAAGGACATAAAACAGTCAGAAAAAAATAAGCCTGATCTAAGATTTCTTGGCACAAGTAAAATAGGATGAAACAGAAAAAAAAATATACCTAGTTAGACTGGTTCATTGGGAAACAGCCCAGCTTCATGTGGATTATGCTGGAGTCTTCTGAACAACCAGAAATGCACAGGCATTTCTACAGAGCCTGATTTGTGTCTCTTATGCCTCTGAGCATATAGATGGAGCTGTATCTAGCGGAGCTGTGTTTGTGCATGGCAGTATGCAGTATGCACTGCCAACATGCAGTACCATTAAGAGATTAAGACCTGGGATACGCTTTGAGATCTGTAGATCTATGAGCCATCTAAATGCCATTTTAAAGATCCTATGTAGCAAAGTCATCCCAGGCACAGATTGGCAGGGTGCTGATGGCTTCCACTAGCTCTCTGGTCTCATATCCAACCAGTGGCCATATCTGGACCATCCAAAAGCCACTTCCATAAATTTGCATCATGCCAGAACAACTACAACCACCCCAAAGTCTCCCAAAAGCCACAGGTGTCTGTGGAGTAGCAACGTGTCCAGTTCTGTTTGGAAGACCCTTCTTAGACTTGCAAGCAGATTCTGCTCAGGGGATATTTATTATATTTATTACTCCAGCCTTGGTCAGCTTGAGAGACCTTTTACTGTGCTCAGTAGTCAAAACTGCAAACAACAGGGAGATTTATATGCCTAGGAATTGAGTTGAATGGCATAGTGGTTTGGGGAAGGAAGTGGTTCAATTAACAACTATAAAGACGGGGAAGGAGAGGGGGTTCTCTTTGCACATAAATTGGAATAAGATGTCAGGTATTGATACAGCATTTTCTGGAAAAGCCCTTGTGGTATTTTCCCAGCATGGTTCCCAGCAAGAATACGTTGAGTCTTTACTCTTTGCACTAAAAGATGGCATGTGCATCTGCTGATCTAACCAGTTTCCATCCGTTATCCATTTCTTTATCCACAGACTAAATCAAGACCCAAGCAAAGACATACCATGAGTCTTGCAAGGAATTCTGCACCAGGACTCAGCTGGGCTTTGCCATTTCAGCCTTCAATGGCGAGAATCCCAGCTCCTGCAGCTCTAGCCATGTCTCTGACTTTGTTCTTCTCAGGGGCATGCGGCCAGACCCCAAGGGCTTTCCAGGAAAGCACCATTCCCTTTGAGGCGCTGAGCCAGGGGCAAGCTTACGGCCTTGTCCAGCCAAACCTCTTCCAGGATGTCAAATTTTCAAACCACTCCGAGAATCTCCCCAGGAGCACCGAGACCGAGGCACCTCTGCTGCCTGTGTGTGTGAAGCCTGCAGATATCAGACACATCTTCAAGTACATCAACACTATTGTGTCCTGCACCATCTTCATAGTGGGAATAATTGGGAATTCCACACTCCTGAGGATCATTTACAAGAACAAGTGCATGAGGAACGGACCAAATGTCCTCATTGCTAGCTTGGCCCTTGGGGACCTCCTCTACATCCTCATCGCTCTGCCTATCAATGTGTATAAGGTAGGTTGCATGTAGCATGAATGTCACATCTGCCCTGCAATTGCAGGAATAGGAACGGCTCCTGCATGCCCAGTCCCTGCGCAAAATCCATCCTCTGCTCTTCACTGCAGGCTCCGTTTTTGCCAAGGAGAGTGGGAGGCTCATAATTTAATAACTTAAAACCCCAGGAAGAGAATCACTTATGCTCCCATGACATTACAACCCAAAGTTTATTTCAGCTGAGCAAATACTGTTTTTTTCTGTGCACTGGAGAAACCTCTCCCAGCACTGCTCAGTAAGCTGGCCTCAAGCAAATATGTATCTCATCCTAGTTAAGATTGAGACCTCATTCAAGAACAAATAAAGGGCTGCAATTATAAAATATGGGCTTTTTTTAGAGACACTGCTCCCCAAGCTGGAGAAAAGGTGCATGACAAATAAGCAAGTCGACCTGAGCTCTGCATGCCATGGCAAGACAGAGAGGGCAGGACAACATGGGCACTGGACCTGAGGCAGCAGTTAAGAGCAGAAGTTAGGCTACAACAGCTGTGTGATGTGCCTGGACCACTGCAGCTACTTCTTGCCTGCCAACTGAGAAAGGTTTTGGTGGACTGGAATCATTGGGGAGTCAGGATTATAGGAATGGCTGGAAGGATGCCTTAGAGCTCAGTCAGCCTTAATTGTGGGGAAGTCTTTAATCTTTAGGCTAGAAAGCAAAAATTGAATCCTAAGGCATTCCTGTAGTAAACATGCCAAGTAGCAGGGAGAAATTCAGAGCAGGAGAAAGATGTGCATATGCTGACTGTGAGAAAAAACACTTGTGATTGTCACTCTGAATAGATAACAAAATTGCATCAAAAACTATAGAGGGATTTTAGATCCAAAAGATCTTGTGAAGGAAGTAATTCTGTCGGGTTGTCCAGATGGCCAAGTCTGAAAGCCAGACAATCCTCTCTGGCACCAGTACATGGATCCACACACAGAATTTCAATCACACGTGAGTCTTCTCCTATCATTAGCTGAGAAAACAGAGTAGCTTGCGGCCAACAACGCTGGTCCTAGACTCTTCTTCCTCCTTCATGGATTAGAGCAAAGGCCTTGTATACAGGGCAGCTCATTCTTAACACAAGCTTTTGGCCTGGAAACATTCGTCCATTTCAGAGCTACAACTGGCACAACTTGCAGCTGGTGCAAGAAAAGGCCAAGATATTTTGTTCACGCTGAGACCTTGCATTAATGTTTCCTGCCTTTTGCTGGAAAAACTGGGCCAAAACCCCAGAAACAGGACTCCCTGTTCCAGCCATACGCTGATATTTCCCAACTGATTTTTTTGATTTTCCTAGTCCACTTGAGCATCTCCCTCTGCCTTCTGCACCTCACCTTCCAGCCACCTATTGGGCAAGCTGATGCTTCTTTGAGAAGCTCAAAGCAATGTGGTTCTAATAGTCCAGTTGCCTCATTTGTGCTGTGTCTTCTTATAAGGCAGGAGCAGATGAGACCAACTTGGTTCTTTTCATCTGGTAGAGTCTCTGTTCACTGATTTTTGGAGTCTGAACTTGTTTCTTTGTCTGGCAAGCAACTGGGAAGATTGGGTGCAATTTGGTCCTTGGCACAAACAAGACAGGAAATCAGGCTAAGTTCATTGTCCACTGGAGAAATCCTGATCCTCTTGAAATTCACTTAGAAACAAATGTTGCTTCTTTGGCTGTATCTGAGAAGGAAAGCCCCTTCCTTTCTGATAGCAACTTAAAGCGCAGGCTTTTAGGACACACATTCATCCAAAATCACACAGAGTTTGGATTCAGGACCTGGTGTCTTGATAATCCTTCCATGGATCAATTTATTTCACAAGTTCTTGAGAAAATTAATGGTTCCCAGTACTACATAAACCACCAGGGAGCACGCACCGCATAATCCCGAGAGAGGTAACCTCAAAACGCTTTCAGTTGCTCTTTGTGGGTTTCTCTCACCCTGTGGGTAACCACCTCCTATTCCGGGAAGCTGGACACAGTTCCCCAAAGCAGTCTGTTAACCCTGTGGTTCTTCCCCAGCTCTTGGCAAACGACTGGCCCTTTGGCGTGCAGGTGTGTAAGCTGGTGCCGTTCATCCAGAAGGCCTCAGTGGGCATCACAGTTCTCAGTCTTTGCGCCCTCAGCATCGACAGGTAATAAAAAAATCCTTCTATTGCTGCATTGCCTGCCTGGTCCATGTTTATCTATGGCATGTCCCTTCATTGTCACCAGGGCGGCCTGGTTCCACTCTAGGCCAAAATTCAGAGAAGACACCAAATGCTGTCACACAGAGGAGATATCCAGCAGGAACTGACTTTTCTTTGTTGGGACAGAGCTCAAATATTGCAAAAAAAAAGTGCTGAGGGGAAGAGCATGACATGCTGGAATATACTGGGCTGATAGGATGGGTGGCACCTTTCCCAGTGGAGTAGGGCAGATACACACAGGACAAGGATGCCTACTATCACACTCAGCCTTTCTGTGGTGTCTTACAAGCACATTTCTGATCCTCCCCGTTCTACTGAAGGATGCTCCTGGGTCTGTTTCAGTTCAGAAATTCAGGAGGAAGAGGTAGGAGAAAGGGTCTTTGGGAATAACTCTAATTTCCATCTTATCGTCCTCTTCCTATTGCTTTTCTTGCTTCCCTCTGTTCCCTCCCTGTTGTGTTTCCATGTGTTTGGTAGGTACCGAGCAGTGGCTTCCTGGAGTCGGATCCAGGGCATCGGAATTCCCATGTGGAAGGCAGTCGAGGTGACACTCATCTGGGTAGTGGCCATTGTGCTTGCAGTCCCTGAAGCTATAGCCTTTGACATGGTGGAGCTCAACTACTGGGATCGGGACCTGTGGGTGTGCATGCTCTCCGCCGAGCAGAAATCCAGCTTCATGATGGTGTGTACTCTGTCCAAATACAGCTGCAGCACGAGAGAGGGGGACAGGCAGATGAGGCATCCTCCCTCATGGTTTACAGAATTTGATGCTTCTGCAGATGCCTTCTCCTAACCATGAGGGTCAATATGGGGAAAGCAGTATCAGACAAACACACGAGGCCCAGCATTGTACTGACACAGGGCGGTCTTGCTGCCAATGTGGGATCAACAAAAGGGGAGTTGGACCTTAAGCTGGCTTGTGTTCACTGTTCACCCCAGAAGGCCGTGCCCCATGTCAGTAAGCTTCAAAACCCGCTTCACTGCCATGACAGGTCAAGGAACAGTTCCAGAACCATCTGCTTGAGTAACAGTTAGCACAAGACCAGCTAAGGGACAGAACGGGAATTAAGAAAGTGTAAAAACTTACTGCTTCTGTCTGCCAAAATAAACTCCTTTCAATTGCCTCTTGCACAAGAGTGCAAGACTGGACTGGCAGCTGTGGGAGTGAGGTGTGTTGGAGGATGTGACCTGAAATTTTCTGAGACAAGTATGCGCGCTTTCATTCTCTGGAAAAGAGAATCCAATATACACTCAAAACAGGGATTGTTAACCCTTTCTCACATCAGAAATGTCAGAATGATCTGATGTTGGTCAGCATCAGGCTCAGCTGTCAAGTCAGCTCATGCCCCAGCTACCCCTCCCATGCACACACATCCTCCTCCTCGCTTTCTAACTCACGTACCTCTCTGTTCTGCATGCAGTTCTATCGTGATGTGAAGGACTGGTGGCTTTTTGGCTTCTACTTCTGCCTCCCCTTGGTATGCACCGGCATCTTCTACACCCTCATGTCTTGCGAGATGTTGAGCAAGAGAAATGGAATGAGAATTGCTCTGAATGACCACATGAAACGGGTAAGGGAGAGAAAGGCAGAAACCCAGGTATTTCCTCAAACAGGAGAGCTGTAGAAGGGGAGAACATAGCTAGCTCCACAGAGATCAGTAGCTGTTGGCATACCAATGCAGGTACATGGATTAAATGAGGTATAGGGACCCCATCTCAGAGATAGCCAAAACAACTAGCTTTATCACCACAAATCAGCTTAACTTTCAGTTTCTTATGGTTGTTATTTCTAGCTTTGCTCTCTCGCACCCTCAAAGTGGACCAAGTTATATATGAGTCTTATAACAAAGGATGTACAAAGAGGAATAGTTTATTGTTCCCTTTCCAGAATGATCCTTTGAGGGTGACATCATGTTAATAGTGATCATGTTAATGCAGTGTGAAGGGTGGATGGGTGAGGCACCTGTGTCCTAGGGATCATAATCCTACTGAAGTCAGACACCAACACTGTGCACATAACGGAGGAGTCCTTCCTGCAGCCCAGATATCATGAGGATATAGAGACCAAGAATAGAGACCTACAGGCAGTGCCTTGACTCAGAGGAGGTACTGAGCCCTCATCAGGTGATCAAAATGACTTGAAGGGCTCCTGCTCAGAGGGGGAAGGTGAAGTTTTGCTCCACCTGCTTTCCTGTGCTCGGTGACACAGCCCTTCTCTGCTGTCCACCTTCTCCTTGCAGCGCCGGGAGGTGGCCAAGACAGTGTTCTGCCTAGTGGTGATCTTCGCACTCTGCTGGCTGCCGCTCCACCTCAGCCGCATCCTGAAAAAGACCATCTATGATCAGATGGACCCCAACAGATGTGAACTGCTCAGGTAGGGGCATCATCGTGGTGCACCCCTCATGTCGGCACCATGCTCCCGTGGGCACTGGCAGAGACATGGTTGAGTTCATGTCAGACTCATGTAGTTGCCTTCCAAAACCTTACCTGTTTCACTGGTTCCTTTTCTAAATATCATTGACCGTCTAATAGGCACAGAAAGAAGGTGTGGGAGACTCCAAGAGGAAGTAATTTTCCATTTTTCATGGTCTCTGTAGTGAGACAATCCTGCCACCTGATATATGCCTGTCTTCCCCTCTCCTTCCTACTCCTCACACTATAATCCAGTTCTGGCTAGACACTGTTGCTGCGTGTGAGTCTGAGAATAAGGTCACTCCAAAGGAAAGCAGATCCTGTGATTTTTGGGTTCCTCAGTTCCCTTGCAAGAAAAAGCACTGTGCAATTGCTCAAGTACAAGAGGGCTGCTCTGTGCTTTCCTCCATGGTATCAGTCACTGGCTCTTTGTGGAAGCAAGTTCCTGGGCCAGGCAGTTTAGAAACCCTCTGTGTTCTCAGCTTGGTGAGCTTCCAGCATGTTCATCCCTTTCTCTTCCCTCCTGCCTCAGTTTCCTCCTTGTGATGGATTACTTTGGGATCAACATGGCCTCCCTCAACTCCTGTATCAATCCTGTGGCTCTCTACTTTGTCAGCCGGAAATTCAAGAACTGCTTCCAGGTAGGAGCAAACCCCCCAAAGTTCCTGGTTCTGACAACTACACACTTGGCTGGTAAAAGCCAGAGGGCTTGATCACCCGTAAGGAGGGTCTTTGTGAGAGGGGCAAGTCCAAAACACCTGTCCAAATTGCAGAGTCTGCTGCCTGACACAGACACAAATGTATTGAGAGGCTGATGTGGAGTGATGCTCCTTGGTCCAGTCCCCTCCTAGTTCAACACACATGGCCCTGTGATATAAATCAGGATCATCCCATCCTGATGGGTGGGGGCACCCTCCCATAGAGAGGTTACCTCCTACTGAAATAGGGAGTGGGTCTGCTTTAAAATTCCAGCCAGTTACCAGATAGAATTCAAAGGGGTAGCAGAGCCCTGAAAAAAGAAGAGACAGAGGATGGGATCAGAAGAGATGGGAATTGCTTCCCAACTGCTGTGGTCAAAAGAAGAGTTGAATTCAGCTGAGCATTACCCATATTTTCTGTCCTGCAACAGTGAGAAAACACAACTGCAAAAAGTACCCAAAATTTTCAAGATTTCCCAAGAGGTCTGGAATCTTTGTTTCCAATCCACACCAGCCCTATGCTTACTCCCACTCCCATCAGATCGATAGGAGAGCTGGGCTCAGAATGTGCAACCTGCAGTTCCCAGCTTAATGCTGTGCAGGTTGATTTGCCAACAATACTATGGGAATATTTCTCCCTCTATTATCCTGTGGCCCAACTTTGTAACTTCTGTCTCTACCCTCTTGTCTCTTTACAGTCTTGTCTGTGCTGCTGGTGCCAGAGACCAGCTCTGAGCATCACACCAACGGATGAGAAGGGTTCTGTTGGGAAATGGAAAACCAATGGGCAGGAGCTTGGTCTGGACCGCAGCAGCTCCCGCTTGAGTAACAAGTACAGCTCTTCCTAAAGATGGGCCGCCCACGGGGCAGGGAGGAAAAGGGACTGTGACAACACAGCAGGACATCTCCATTTCTTTTGCCCAGCCATTTCCTGGCTAGGCCTGAATCATTTTTGCCTTCCTGTTATAACCTGCCTGGAAGGAGCTGCAGCAATTCACTGACCCATGGACTAGCTCTGAATATGACCTCCGAGCCCCACTTGTCCATCATCTGGTTCAAGTTGCCTCTGAGGGAGAGGGAAGAAGGGGATTTGAATCTGTGTAGGGTTTTTCATTTCCCCGTAGGAAAACCAAGTGACTTAACAGCCATTTGTCTTAGGTGGAAACAGTGGGTGGGAAGATATGTGTGCAAAAAGGGAAGAAGGGTTGAGACATGATCACTTTGAAATGGATGTGGGATGGGAAGGAGAGGGTGAGGAAAATGAATGGCAATTTCTAGCTGAGAAAGCAAAATCAAAGCCCAAACTACATCTCTTATCCTCTCCCTCTTTGTTCCTGGGACAATTTTTCCCTGGGCAGAAAGCCAGCATAAGACCTAGGCAACACACAGGTCTTACTGAAGCCAGTAGCCTGAATTGTCCAGCCGTGAATTGGAGAGATAGGGAGCAACTCAACCTCATTGCATGACCAGCCTGCCCTGGGGAGGAACCTTTTTCTCTACCTGATCCTGGGAAGTCTAACCTAGGCTCTCTTCCTGACAATGAAGTTCACCCCACCTGTGTATGGCACAGAAAAATGATTGCATGTGTGTATGACAGCAAGTCTTGAGGGACCAGAGATCCTTGGTAAAGATAACGCAGCTTCCAACTAAACCATTTGCTCCAGCTTCCCCTTCCCCAAGGACAGGTTAGCTCCCTTCTAGCCAGGCACTGGAGCTGGCCCAAAGTGTTGCCCTTCCATGGAAGAGCTTGTAAGTCCAATGAAGGGAAGGCAGAGTTCATCTTAATCTGTATAAGGCTGGTACCAAGCCACCAGCTCTTACCTTTCAAGTCCCCTTTGTAACCAGAAGCAGCTAATTCTTTGCCTGACACAGGATACAAGTGAAAGGATCAAGGAGTTGAGCCCTTCCCAAGAAGCACCCAGCCTTGCTCTGCAGTCTTGAACAGCTGGAGTCCCACAACCTTCTTCAGTCGTTGCCTCCCAAGGGAACTGACTGCAAGGCCACAGCTCTGAAAGGAAAAAAAACAGGTGACCTGGATCAGAGGGTCAGGATTTGGTCTTCCCCCTGCTAGCAAGGCAGGGTGACAGTGAGGATGAACTTCAGTATGTTTTGGCCGTGGCCAAAAGCTTCTGAAAGCTTCAGGGCATCTGTAAAAAGGACAGATATGTTTGTTCTCAAGGTCAAATGAGGTTGGAAAAAGTGACGGTGAAGGTCTGATCCTAGCCCAAATTGCTGCTAGAGCTAATGAAATACAGCAAAAAGCTTTCACAAATTTACTCCATAAAGCAATTAATCCTCGAGTGCTTTTTCCAGCATGTCTTTCTAAAAGTCATTGAGCCTGCATCTCTTGCTGACAGGTCAGAAAAACCTGCATGAGAGTGTTTTAGTAACCACGATTTTGATGCTTTTTTTTTCCTGATTTTCTTTTGTGTTTTCTTTTCTCCTTCCTCTTTCCATTTTTCCTCTTGTCAATAAAAAAAAAAAAAAAAAAAAGAGAAAGGAAAAATGGAGATGAGAAAAGACCTGCAAATAAACCAAAATATTTTCAAGTCTTCCTTTTTTTTTTTTTTTTTTGGCTTAGCAATCGCTAATTAAAAAATGTAAAGACAGCATGTTTTCTACAATTTTACATACCTACTAATTCCAGCACAGGGGGAACTTTTAAACTATTGTACTTTTTTTATTAAGTGAATTCTACATGTTTCCACATTTGTCCACATTCACATGCAAATGGAGCCTGTGAATTGAAATCAGTCACTTCAGGGGCACAGCAGTGGGTGAGCCAGTCGATTCCAACCTGTGGCAAATTCAGCTCCAGGCAACCTAACTCCCTAGTAGGCTCCTGGTGGGACAAGGCAGGTTTTCTTCTAGTCAGTACTGCTTGGCTGCAAGCAGCTGCTCCAGTGTGAGTTGCTCCAGATGAGCATCTCTGCTATTGCTCCTCTGTCAGTACTTCCTAAACCTCCTGCACTCCTCTGAGTAGTAGGTCTAGACTGCTCAGGTGCCAGAGCAGCTGCTCAGTACTACTGACTGGAAGAGAGGATGGTAAAAGCCGGATAGGATGCAGTGACCTTTCCATCTGCTGCCATGTGCATCACCAGAAGACTTTCACTAGTTGGAAACTCTTGACTTGTTGCTTCAAACAAGGGCCACACAATGAAGATGTCCTTGGAGGTGTCAGTTCTTGTCAGGCAAACAGGTGACTAATGGAAATGCAACCGCTCCAACAGGAGTGCTTTGAAAGTCTACCTCACCTGAAATGTCTGGTCACTAAGCCACAGGTTGAGCCAATAGTTTTCTCTTTTGGGGTCCTCATTGCACTGCATAAGCCTGGGATATAGTCTGTTGGGGACTGCACACTGGTGATCACATAGGTGTGGAACAATCTGCAGGAGAGCGGTTTTCTTTAGTATATGGGATTCAGGAGAGAGGTAGACACCTCTCTCCTGAATGCAGGAGAGAGCATCAGGCTCTGCACATCCTTCTGGTAGGGAAGCCAAGAGTGACCAAGCAGTGAATGGCAAAAGTAAGAAAGAGGTTTATGAGTTTAAAGCTCCAAACTTGGCCCTAGTTGCTCCTGTCCTCCTTGTTGCAAAATAAAACCAGTCTCAACTGGTAAGAGTCACCTAGAGCCAAGAGTCAAGAGCCTTGCAGCCCAGCTCAGGGAGCATGTTGCTGGCATGTGGCACACAGTATCTTCTGGGTGCTGCAGGAAGTGGCTATTGCATCAGTTGCCAGATGGGTTTTGAAACCTTCAGGAAAAATAAATATGTTAATCTCCATTATGCTTCTGCTGAGCAGTCACGGGATTGAGTCTTGGTGCAAGAGTCAGGTTTGAATTTATTCCCTTCTCTTTCTTCCTGCATACCTGGGAAATTGCTTTCTTGCATTATCTTATGTAATCCCACATGGAGAAGATGGAGCTGTGTGTGTGTGTTCATGCCTGCCATCCCACAGGGTGAAACTACTGCCAGGCAAAGCCCCTCTTTCCCTTCCTCCATGTGCTCCAGCTTGGTCCCAAGCCCTACGCAAAAGCCTATTTATCCCAGGCAGAGATTTCTGCCTTAAAAAAACCAGACAGACAGACAGGATTAGCCAAAAGGAAAGTCACTGCAGCCATGCAAGGCAGCACACAATATAGATATGGGAAAAAAAAAACCTACTGCAGCAGAGATGCCAAAGAGTCATATTAAGAAACGCAGCCTCCAGCTGGTTTCTCAATCTTGTCTGATAATATAGACCCACTGCCAGCCTCTCAGAGAGACCAATTGTGTCAATTTGTATTTGAAAGAATGATTTTACAGAGAAATCCTGATATTTTATGTGCTCTCTCTTATCCCTCTGTATGTTAATAAAACATGTTGGTGTTTGAAAGGAAAATCTCTGGGTGTTTCTTATTAAGCAGCAGGGGGTCTGCAAAGTCTGCTAAATACTTAATTGAGTGTCAGTGGGTTCCTTTGGTAACTGCAGACCTCCACTGAGAAGACAGAGAGGTGTCTCCCGGAGCAGAGCAAACTGGAAAGGTTCACACTCCCACACCTGGCACAGAGCAGATGAACTCCTGCAATTTCAAGCCATATTACACTTAATCAAAGGCTTCCACTCAGCGAGTTGCCAGCAAATCCAAACAAGACCAGGGTTTCCATGCTGTACTCTTCAGACCTGCTCATCAAGGGCAGTCTGGGCTGGTGTTTTTTAGAGGTTACAAAGGGCAGCAGCTTTTTTTTACTCACCTCACCCCTAAGTGAGCAGAGCATGACATGTTTAAATATGAACACTAGCCATATCCCTTCAAGTCAATTGCATGGAAGCAACAAAGATTTAAATCAGAGGACAGTGCTGCCTCTCTAAAAGCCTGACGTTACTGAATTGAATTCTGTGTGCCAGACTGCACCAGCATGCACACATCTGAAAATGCTGGGCATTCGGGAGGGCAAGACATAAGACAGAGCAGTGAAAGATGAAGAACAGCCTTTTGGCTATCTCCTTCTGCACCTGCATTGAGCTAAACACAGTGACACCTCTACAGGATCACACTTCACACTTTATTATTATAAAAAATACACATTTACTTCAAAGAGGTCATAGAAAATAACAACAAACTCTTGACACATGGGCTACACACATTATCCACACGGGATTGTCATCTCCAGATGCTACTGCATCTCTTCCTCTCTCTGGGCTCTGTATTCCCTCATGCTCCTCTGCAAACAAGAGCAAAGGATAAATGTTAAGAGTGTATGCCTGAGGATTTCAAACACAACAGCACCACCACCTTGGTCCATGTTGCAGCTTCTCAGACAAATGCCTGGAAAACCGCAAGGAGTGAGGAGGCTTTGGCAGAGCTCCAGATACTTTCAGAAATAACTGAGTTTTACAACCACTGCAAGAAAAAAAGGAAGCCAGGACAACCTACTCAAGACTAAATACAGTGGGGTTTCCTAGAGAGAGTCTGTTCAGCTACTGGCCTCATTCTGCTAAGAGATTCTGAGGTAGGCTGGGCTAGATCTACCTCAATGCAATCAAGTGCTTGGTGCAAGAACATACACAGCAGCTCCAGTTCCAGCTCCCAGGATCTCCTTTACTGATTCCACCTCTGGGTGTCCTGCTCAAAAGCACCTCTAGGGGCATCATTTAGAGACAAGTAGTCCCTAGACCAGTCATGGGATGCAACAGGGGCCAGCAGCTCAATCCTCCTGGCTCAAACAAATGCTCTTGGGGATGCTTTGGCACTGGTGTTGTTTCTCAAGAGGAAGGGAAAAGCTCAGAAACATTCTCATTTCAGGGAAAAGACGGGAAGTCTCATGAGAACTTCCTCCCATTACCTGCATGAGTTTTTGTTCCTTAGCGCTCTAGCAACAAAGAAATCTGGTAGAAACAGTCATGGAGAAATGATAGCCTCTGCTGAATCTCAAACAAAAACCTATCATTAAAGGACCCACAGGGCTTTGCAGATACCCATTTCTCCTCTTCCTCAACTTTAGTGGATGAAATGGTGATTGAGATCTGGCAAACCAGAGTGAAGTCAGGGTCAGGTAGAGAACCTCTGAAAATACTGTCATGTTTTCATGTCTAAAGTGCCTAGAACACACCTCAGTGCCAATAACACATCTCAGCGCATCCCTCTCCTCTCTTAGACCGTGAGGTAAATAAGGTCTCTGAGCTCTTGGGGTAACAGTCTCACCTCAAAGGTGTTGAGGACGTGCTGGCAAACACCCATCAGATCATTCAAGCCTTTTCGGAATGGCTCGACAGCTGGAAGGGACCCTTTAGGAAAGAAGACACATTGGTGAAACGGGAGGTAAATGCAGAGGAGTTTGGCAACCTTCTCTGACACATAGTGGCAATGCAAAGGAGTTAGCCCCTCGACAGGGAGATGCTCTTATACCAGCACCTAGGTACGTGCCCACACACTTCTCCCCTCCCAGACCACCAACAACAGCCAGAGAACTGAGCACAATGTCATGGTCTACCCTCTGGTCCAAGGACAGCGGAAAAACTTTGTCATGAGCTGTGGGATTGTGATAGCAGCTGCGTAAGTCAGCACATCTTGGCTTTACTTTCCAGACCCCAAGTTTACTTAGGGGGAAATGCAGCACCCATCACTTCTGACTGTAACTGGCAAACCTATTCCACCCCTGCACTATATCGTTCAGTGATTGCTGCCAGTCAAACTGGCACCAAGGAAAGCCATGCATTCCCCACATCCTCAGCCAGTAGGACACTGCTCACTCTTATAGTCAGCTAATAGAAAAACTGTAACAATAAGGCTCAGTAGAGGAGGAAAATAGTGTTTTCCTTCCTTTTTTACAACCCACAGTTGAGGTCTGACATGAGCAGGGGGAATCCCCCAGAAGAACCCCAGCACAAAGGCAACACGTGCACATACCCCTGGTTTGGATCCGGAAGTTAATCTTGCTTTCAGAGGGGTGAGTGATGCAGTAGCCACAGAACTCCACATCTGGGCTGCAGGAGAGAAAGCAAGCAGTGAAATCCAGTCAATTCCAAAGCAAATCTCAGGATTTTGAGGCTCAGGCAATCCCAACAGCTGCCAAACCTGCTGGGTCTCAAGATGTTTCTGAAGTGACTGGTTCTTATGGGAGGGGTACATGAAGGGAAACTACCTGTGCAGCCTTATTTGCATTTCTCACCTCCCTAAGCTGTGGATGGAGCTTTGCAGGTGAAAGACATGGCTGGGCAAAAGTGGCTAAAGGGAAAAGAGCACCACAAGGATTTATTCAGTGGGTTTGCAGGCTGCATGGCACCTGCCTTTGTGCCCAGAGGTGGCTCCACTTGGCAGAATATCTATGCGCTTAACAGAGAGAACAACCCCTTGAAAAGATTTTGCTGCCTTTTTCATCATGACAATTTATCAGAGGAATTCACATGACATTTGCCATGTAGCTGTCATTTGAGATGATGTTTTCAATTCTCTGCCCTAATTCTTCAGAGGCTTACAAGGAACTCTTCACAAACCCTCACTGCTGTCCAGTTTAATAAAATTACATGACCAGTGTGACCACATCTGCATATTTTGTTGAAGGCAGCCAAGTATTTAATTCCCAACATTAATTCTGGGTCTCCAAGTGAGTAAGAAAGATTATCAATTTGCTTAAAACTAGTTAGTCCTGCCCTTGCTTCTGAGGTGCCACATCCCAGGAGAAGACAGAGATATTCTCTAACCACACGGTCTTAAATGGATTTGGTCCAAGGCTGGCATCAGGCACCATGAAGGTCTTTGACACTGCATGCCTGACAAAGAACCTAACAGATGTGCAGAGCGGTAATTTCTGACCAAATGCTTTGCTCTAGCAAAAAATAAGATTCACTTTAGTACGGGAAAATCCAGTGTAGAAGACAGAGGGACACACGATGATGCCAGGCCCCACTCCACTTACTTTTTCATGACCATGTATCGCAGAGAGTTGCCAAGTGTGTGATCCTCATCGTGCAACACAAATGTGACACAGTTTCCGTCTGTCCCATCTGCCTGGACCTGCCACAAATTGGGAAAATAGAGATGCTGTAAGGTTCTTGGAGTAATAAAGGCCAAGCCTGGGGTGAAGAATAAATTACTGTGTCCAACTAAATGAGTTGCATCAGGATAATGAAAAATGGGCTGAGAAAATGATATTCAATGCCGTTTCAGCAAGGTGGGCTCTCATTGCAGAGCCTGTTCTGGGGGCACTCCGTGTGTGAACCTAGGTCATACGCTGCAGGATAGCTACCTGCAGACAAGTAACCTGTCTTTGATGCAGGGAGTCATAAAAACACAATTTAATGAAAGATAAATATTCATTATTAGGAAGCCATAGAAGTCTCTCAAGAATCATCTGGCTGATGTCCCAAGAAGTGAAGTCCTCTCGGAGAAGAATCAGGAATGCTCTGAAATTGCACGTAGCGACTTGCGCGCTCTAAAAGCTTCCCCAGCACTACTGCACAAGACAAGAACAACTGCCTATGAGCCCTGAGAGGGAGAGTCCATCCAAGGAGAGCCTACTTACGACAGCACTTCATTAGGAACATGACTGGAGGGTTCAGAGTTACAGAAACTGGTGCCACATCTCAGCTCATGCAAGGGAGAGCAAAAGAAGCCCATGACTGACCTGCCTTCTCAAGCGCCCGCAAGCAGTGCTGTGAGCGAGCACTTCCTGAGCAGCTCGCTCGAGATCCTCTGCAAAGCCAACAAGCCACTTAATTAATCACTGGGCTGTCAGAGGGCTGCTGAGCCCTGACCCTTCCCCAGGATCAGTGCAGCCACCATGGAGCCTGTCATGCCCCCGCAGCCCCCAACCGCTTCCTCTCTCAGCAGCAGAGAGAGGTTTCAAGGTTAAGCGTGGAGCCAGGCCCAGACGAGCACTGAACTCTTCACATCCTGCCTGCAGCCAAAGTCCCGACCGCTCCAGGAGATTTATAAGCCCTCCCGTTTCCCGTCATGCAGCGACCCCCAGCAGCAGCTCTGTTCCTCGTTCTGCTGGTACAAGCACACGCAGACTCACAGCACCAGCCAAGGGTGGGCTGCCCACACTGAACCATCCCAAAAGGGCAGAGGTGACGCAGCAACAATGGAGGTGTCAGACTGATATGGCCTCTGTCATCCCCCAGCATCTTGCAATCCACTCCTGTGATTGACCAAGTCTCACTGACAGGGAGAATAAGGCAGTAGCAAAACCACTTCCCCCAGGTGCACAACATTAACTCCATCCTGCCGCAGGGAACCTGGAGGATTCCTTTACTAGAAAGGAATTTCTTGCCCAGATTCCTTTATGAAGACCCTGGCCCAGCAGCCACGGTCTCACCTTGGGCACAGATGTTTTCTGATGCTTCAGGGAAAAAGGGCCACCTTCCCCGCGAGGAAACAGAAATGGCTCCTGAGGGAGCGAGCCCTTTCCGCTCCTGGCAGTGATCAAGTCCCAGAGGAGGCAGAGCTGAGATTTCTCAGGACATTCTTATAGGTCTCGTCCGGGGGTATCAAACTACCCATCGCATGAGAACTCCATCTCCAAGGAGCCAACCTGCAGAACAGCCCTGGTTCCCACAAGATAGAGAATTCCACTCCTCTGGCACCTTTTGCCCATAGTTCCACACTGATTTGCCAGCATTACTACCAAGTGGTTCTGCTACACTAGGGGAAGAAGGAAGAGCCGAGAGTTGGGGCAGTCTGAAACGCGGGTCTGAGCACATTCCCGCATTTCAGAGACTGCAGAGACGGAAAATCCCCAGGTTACTCGGGCCAGACCTTAGAGCAGGGCCAGGCCGCAGCCCCGCGGCCCGCGCTCCCTCATATATCGGGGGCAGCCGCTGGGCCCCGAGGGGGGCAGCAAGGGAAGGGACCTCCGCCCCAAGCGCGGCCTCCAGCTCCCGCAGCTCCAGACAGCCCGCCCTGGCGCCGCACGGCCAGGCCGCAGCCGCCGCGGTACCCACCACCTCCAGCGCGGCCTTCCGCTCATCCTCCTCCGCCATGGCGGCGCGGCGGCGGCGACTACAACTCCCAGGAGGCAGCGCGGCGCCAGCGACTACAACTCCCAGGGGGCCGCGCGGCGGCGGAAGTGCGCGTGCGGCGGGCGGAGAAGAGCGCGGCAGGCGGCGGCGGCGCCTGTGAGCGCGGGGGCTTCTCCGCGCTGGGCGGTGAGCGGGGACCGGGACCGGGAGCGGCACCGGCGCCGGGAGGGGGCCGGGATCTCGGCAGAGCCGCCGCGAGGGGGGGGCGCGGGAGCCGGAGCGGAACCTTCCCGGGAGCGGCCTGGCTTAGGCCTGCGGGCAGGGAGGGCTCTGAGGCCTTGGCAGTTCCCCCCGCTTTGCCCCTGTGGCCGTTGCTACGGGTCACATCGCCGGGAGGGTGGCGGCCCTGGGGAGAAGCAGGGTTAACGTTGTTTAATGACCCGCGTTCCTGGTGATGGCCCCGAGGAGCGACCAGAGGGAGCTACGTGCAAGGAGAGCGCTAAGTATCCCCCAAACAGACCCCTAAAATACACGTGTGCTGGGCTTAATGTGCCCAAGTTCACGCGTGGACTGACAGCTGGAGTGTCCCCCATCCTCCTAGGGAGTTTTAGGGGCAAGAAATAAGTAAAGAAATAACATTTCAGAGAAGGCAGTGAAGGGTTAAAGGGAAGCCCGGCTGCTCTCTCCCGCTGTGTTCAAACGACCTTCTTGCAGCCTTGCAGCTTGTGTGGTTGCAACATGCAAGCTTGTTGCAGAGTTAAAGTAATGTGAGGTTCCCCCTACTTTCTGTATATGTGGTTCTGGAGGTTAAAACAGTAACTTGCTCAGTTACTGGGTACTGTCATTTGAGTATTTTGGTCCAGAAGTCCTGGCGAGTCCCCCCGGATGGTAAGGGCAGCACTGCTGATGAGGGTGGCTTCTGACCTCTTGCCCCAGTGATCTTAGCTGCCATCGGGGTGTTTATTTGTGGTCTGCAAAATCAGAGTAGCAAGCAAGGCCTGTTTCCTCATTTCACTTGAAAATAGGCAGTCTATGCTTGAAGTCTTCACAGCTGAAGCTGTAAAAGTCCCCTCGAAGACTGAACCTGTGTGGTTTTATTCTTAAAGATGTTGCAGATTTTTATGGGCAAGCCTGTCAGGTGTCCTAGGAGGGCTTGCACGTAGCAGTGTGCTTGTGCGAGCTCTAGTTCTGAGGTTATTTGCTGTATGGCAGACTTCTGCTGCTTCCCAGATGATGTGTGTGTGCTGTTTTGGTTTCGTTTTACAGCTGATCCTTTGTGCCAGTCCTGTTCCTTCATTTCTGTGCAAAAAAAGCTGCTTCTAGATACGTGTCAGTCACATGATTGCTCAAGAGGCATAGTTGTGTTTGTTTATCCTTGGCTGGATGCTGACATTGCTCTGGTTTAGTGGCTGGGCTGGCTGAGCATTGCAGACTTCCTTGGGGGCTCTGATCAGACATGATTACATTCATTTTTTTCCTGTTTAGCTGTTATAATCCCTGTTGCAGGTACTTAGTTAGAACTGTGCTGCTCAACAGGTCCTTGCTGGTAGAAGAACTACTGTTGATAGCTCCTGAAGAGATAAGTACTATGCTGAAGAGGTGTTGAGTAAGTAAATAAGTCCTGTAAATAACTACAGCTAGAAGTTTGAACTACACACAACAAAAGTAAAGTGTAGGGGAAGAGTTCAAGTCTGGATAGGATCAGTTGTGCATACCTGTTGACACTTAATGCCTTTTCTCTCTCTCACTCTTTTTTTTTATTTTTTTTTTTCTCCTCACACTGTTATTTCTGTGAGGAAGATGCTTCTCCTCCTTCCCAATGCCCTCATTAGACTGAAGGACTGCTCTCCCTCTAATCAGGAGAAACCAGCAACAGCTGCTGAGTGGTTGTGTGGTTTTAGAAGGTGTGAATTTTTTGCAAGATCAGAGTCAGCTATTGGGCTGCTTTTGTCTCTGGTATGGTGGGTCTTTAACTTGAATTATCAAAGATCTAGTTTTGTTTCATATTTGCCTATAAACTTGGCCTGTTGAGTCTGTTTGGCTTCGGTTCTGCTTCAGCTTATTTGCGTGAAAACAGTTGCTTCTTCAGGAAGATTCCAAGAAATAAGCTTTGGAGACCTGCAAGTAGGTTGAGACTAAAAGCATTAATCACTGGTGTCTGACTGCTTTTCCTTCTCTGAACTGATAATGCTGGTACTTTAAGCTTTTGTGTAGCTGCTGACTTTTCCATATGGAAAGAGTACCCCATGTGGATGGGAGTAAGCAGCACAAAATCCAAGGCATTACGGGAGTCGACCTCTGTTGGTACTACATTGGGGATTTAACTTCCCTGACCTTCCATGCTGCTGCTTGAATTACTTGTTTTTCATAATATTTCTCCCTGGAAAACCCCAGGACTTCTCTGGAGTAAGTGGTGGTTTGTTAAGAATGGCTGCAGTGAGTCAGCTCAAAGGTTGACCCTGCCTGGTATTGTCCATGGTGACTAGTGGGAAGCCTAGCAAAGAGTGGAAGAATTGGTGGGGGTGGTGAGAGTGGATTCTGTGATCAGCTGCTTGGCTGGTACTTGTTTAGTAGTGATTCTTTTTCTATAAATTTGTCACTCTTTCTGGAGAGTTTTTGTGAATTCTGAGTAAGTTTGAGAACTATGTGAAGAAATACTTCCTTCTGGTGGAACCTGTTCTCAAGAACGTTGTCTTTGGTTTTGTATTCAAAGCAGTGAATAATTGCAACTCTGTGGGCATCTCTCTTCCAGGCTGAATTTTATTTTCTTCCTTGCATACTTTCCATTTTACCTTTGCTCTTGCATATCTTGCATATTCTGCAACTTCTGTGATCTTCAAGTGGATGCTAATTGTGCTTATTATATCTAATTGAACAATATCTATCCAAATTCTTAAAGATAACTTTTCTGAATAGTTCTTATTCTGATCTTTAGTTGTAAAACTGCATGTTCTTTCTCCTGTAGTGGCAAGATACGTAATGTCAGAAGGCAGATCTGAGGCTGTGAGTTGGTGTACCTGTGCTGCTTTGCATTGCTTGACTTCATGCTCTCATGAGGGAGATGTCCCCTGTCCTTGGCAGGAAAAGCACAAAGGCAACTCTGAAGAGTTCCAGCTCTAAGCCAGGAGGAAGTGAAAGAAGCAAATATGTTTGCAGGGGACTGCGGTTGCTGAGTGCTCTGGGGCTTCTTTCTGGTTTGATGCTTTTTAGCTGTCTGACTAGTCGGAGGGAAGCAGAACAGCTTATCTGAAAACTCATATCTGAATGATATGAGGCTTTGTGTTATGTGTTCGTTCTTCCCCTTTACTGATGCTGTGAACTTCCCTTGTTCTTTCTGGAGTGTGTTTAGTTGGGTGCTCTGCTCTGAAAGCTCTGAATTGAGAGCTTTTATTATGCTGTTTTACTTGTCAGATTAATTCTTTGCTCTCTGTTCCCTTTTGCAAGCCAGTTCTGAATACCTGAGTACTCTCATGTGGCTGAGTTAAAGGTGGTGGCATATCCACATAAGTCCATAAGCTTATTCTCCTGCCCTCAGATGTTGAGCTGTCATGCCTCTAGGAAGTTCTGGCCACTGATGGCTAACCCTGAAGCTGTCAAGTTCTGGCTGGTAAAAGGAGAACCATGAGCATTGCAACAGTGAGGACTGTGCAGTGGTGACTATATGATAACTTCGTGGAAGTAGCTGTATAATCTTTCCAGCCGGAATGTGGGCACTTCGTTACACAACAAGATGGGCGGTATCAAGTACAAAGTGAAAAATAAGATTTCTTTGTAGGGTCAGAACTCTTCTTAAGCCTCTTTACTGCTTAGAAAAGGCTTATGGATGTACTGAAATCAGCTGAGCAGATGTCACAGCTGCAACCCAACATGTGGTTCTGCATTTTAAGTTTTGACTTTGTGAGCAGTTTAATATGGTGATACCCAAGCTGATTAAATGTGCTTTCTGGTATGATAGCATGCATTTTTTTTCCAGCTCTGGAGGTATTCATTCATCTCTGCAGTCTAATATATAAGCAAGAAGATCACCTTGTGAAGAGGATGTGTGACTGTAGATAATCCATTTGCAAATGCACAGTCTTGCTTGGAAAAAAATGCAGATTATGTGCTTTTACAGAAGTCTTTGAAAACACACACTTGGTGTCTCTAGACCATAAAAAGTGGATGTGTGCAGTGTGACTCTAAGCAGGTGGTAGATTATCTGCTTCTATTTTAAGTATGTCTTGGTTCTGATGCCCATCAAAATTAAATCATATGTTGGGGATGTTGCACTTGTCTGTGCAATTAATTCCTGTTAACGTACTTGTAAGGCAGTTGCTTTCTTTCTGAGCTGTAGCTTGCTGGCTGCAGGCAGTTTCTTCAAATGAAAACAAATCTGCAGGGTCAGTAGGAGAGCTGAAAATATACTAGTGTTTAGCAATTTAGGTAGAATGTAGAGGAATCTTGCTATGGGATCACTGGCTGTAGGACACTTTCTAGTTATAAAAAAACCCCACCTTCTAGAGGTTAGTGGAGTCTTGCTGTCAATCCTGTACATGACCTAAAAGAGGAAGTGAGAGTGGAAAGGTGGCTTGTTGATAATGGTGAATGTATTGAATGTGCTTATGCCCCATCCTTCTGTGCTAAGAATTGAGAGAATAGTGTTCATGTTACAAGATGATCATATCTCTGCCAAATAATGCACATCTAATGTTCTTTTTTTTTATTATTAATTCCAGGTAGTAAGAAGTCATGGCTATCCTGTTTGCTGTTGTTGCAAGGGGCACAACAATACTTGCCAAGCATGCCTGGTGTGGAGGAAACTTCTTGGAGGTGACAGAGCAGATCCTGGCTAAGATACCATCTGAAAACAATAAACTGACCTACTCCCATGGGAAGTGAGTAGTGCTCCTCTGGAAATGGGAGCAGGAACTTGAATGTACCATGAGGGTCTAAACCACTTCAGTCCTTTACAACATATTTAGATGTTGGCATACTGACTGCACATGCACTGACTTTTGTAAAAGTATAAGCAGGGAGGCAGTTGAAATGAAATCAAGTTTTCTGATTGGATACAGTTTCCAAAGCAAACTGAAAAGCGTTCTGCTCTGGATGTCAAACTATTAGAGTTTTTCTTGCTGGTGTTTGGAATTTGTCTTGTGGAATCTTTTGCTGACTTTTGAGACTTGGACACAGTATTAGTCTGTGAGAGAAAGATTTTGCCCCCCTCCAGTTACTTGTGGTTCTTTAAGATAGGTCATGTTGCCAATATCTTGCAGAGTGACTCTGAGCTACCACAAACTCAGTCAATTTTTTTTTTCCCAGGCTTTTACAGATCTCTTAACAGTCCTGATCAAAATTGATGGAATGAGGATTTAAATATAACATTTCTTGAGGCTATACCAACTTGCTGCACCTAAAAGTAAATGCGTCATGTGCTTGTGTACAAACCAGAGAAGGAACCATAGAGGAAAGACTAGTTTAGAAGCCTTGCGTCCCATTTAAGCTCTGTCCTCAGAATTGGTGTTGTAGTTGGATTCTCGATATTGTCCAAGCTGTTATGTTAAACTGCTTTTGGTGCCTTAGATTTAGAAACATAATTCTGCTTGGCTGCTTCACTGATTAAAAACTTGGATTTAAAATGCAGTTTATGGATGGTCTTTTTGAACATTTCCCTGGTTTGGGAGTGCTAAAAATCCCAGAGAAATTTTATGAAGGTGATGCCTGCATCATGGCAAGTTTTTCTGGATGCAGAATCTTTGTTCTCGTGTAATTATAAGGGCACATTGGCTTTGTGTCATCTTTGCCTTGAATATGTTTTGGCCAATTACAAATTTGAGTTTAGGAGTGCTGTGCTTTGGGAACACTGAGAGGCAGCAGTGAGTGTTTATACTCGCAAAGCGAGCTGTGGGTGAAATGTATCATCTTTTGCTCATTACTGAATGTTTCCTCAATGAGACTTCAAAGTGACAAAGTTCACTGGTGTTGGTGATGTGGTTTTTCTGATTTGCATTGTATTCCTAGAATGTACTGATGTTTTCCTGAAGCTCTGGACATAAGCTTGGCACCAGAGTGCCTCTTCTGGCAAGTCTCACTTTTGGCATTAGTTTCTAAGCATTTTGAGAACAACTTCTTTGGTTAGAATAACTCCATTCTGCATTCACTCAAAGAGGTGAAGACAGTTCCTGTTATCTGTGTGGAGTGGGGATTAGATCTTCATGCACATGCATGCACAGTTTGGAGCAGGAAATATTTTCTGGCTGTGCGAATACAAGATCTTAGTTTATTAATTGCTGTTTTCCCTCCATACACCCAGCTGTGATACCTGGAGGAGTCATTGAAACTGAGAAGCTGAGTGAGCTCAAGGAGTTTTTCTTGCCTATATGATTGCAAGGATACTTCTGCCTTGCCAAAGCCCAAGCCTGAACATGGAGAAATCACCTGATATCCTGCCTATCTAGAATTGTTGCTTTAATTCTGCAACAGGGAAAATACTTGAGTTTGTACTCTATTTAATGAGTGTTTTTAGGAAGATTGCCCAAGTCTTTACATAATCTGCAAGGGAAATTAGCCCTCTGGTGTTTGGAGTTCTTGGGGATATTCTGCCTCTTACCACTAGGTATCCTCTAAGGTACCATCTGATAAGCTTTACTTCTCTCCTTCCATGAAGGAGTGGCAATAGCTGTAGATGTGGAGGTTTTCTCATGAGAATTCAGAGCCCCCTGTCAAGCCATGAGCCTTATTCCAGTGTTAAGCTACCTATATATCACTAAGCTTGAGTTTAAAAACTATTGCACAGAGCCCTCAGACCTGTGTAAGGCAACTGCTTGCAGTGTGTGCATTAGCTCGGCTTTATTTTGGAGTTTGCAGAAGGATAACTCTTGCTTATTGGATGTCTTTGGAGGCCTATAAATCTGAAGATGAGCTTTGAAAGTATTCATGTGGTCTTTTTGTAATTTTCTTCTGACCTCCTGTAATAGCTGGAAGAATACCTCAAGAGTATGATAGATAAAAGGAACAATATAAGAAAAAAGTGCAATAGCTAAAGTCAGCTCAGTTCCGATTTGGATTTATCCACATCTGAGTTGAAGTGTGTTTGTGTGGTGTGGTTTTTTATTTTTTTAATTTTTTTCTCCTCTCTTCAATACATCTAAAAATAACAACTTAGTTTGAGGGAAGGCTGTTTTGAACTGCTTTGTACTGCTTTCTCTTGGGATAGAGTTGCATTTAATCAATATCTCTGTTTTCTTGACACCAGCACAGGCATCTTCCTGTGAAGAATTAACATAGCCATGTACTTTGAGCTAGTTTAATGTGATCAATCCAATTCATTTTCTGGTCTAGTTGCCCTTTTTCATCTTTGTGATGAAAACCATTGACAGTCCAATATTGCAGTCCCTTAAACAAGGTTAAAACAGAAAGTTACTGTAGGAACAAGGTTCTTCAAAGTAATATTATTTTCACTCACAGCAAATGCAGTTAATGTTGCCTAGTGTATGGATGTTTGTGTGCCTACTGACTAGGGTTAGACATGAATGTTATCCCTGGGATCCCATCAAGGCTTTTGTTCTACAAGTAAGTAGTTGGTGGAAATAAGGGCCTGAAGTAGCTTTGGAATCAGTCTCACAAAACTACTGCTAAATGTGCAATGCTGTGAATGGTTTGAGGCCAGTGGTTCTTTGACATGGAGGTGGTCTCTATTTCAGGGTAGCTCACAGCAATCTAGATTCATATGAACAAAGATATTTGGGCATCACTCATGGCATCTGCATGATTTCTTGCAGGGCAACTGAAATTTAGTCTTCTACTCTTTAGTCTTTAAGGCTCTACACACAACCAGTGTTTTGGCAACATCAGTCTTGTGGCAGCTCCAAATGACTTGTCCTTTCTCTTTGCAGTTACCTGTTTCATTACATTTGCCAAGACAGGATTATATACCTCTGCATCACAGATGATGTAAGTACTTTGGTACTTTGGTTATGGCTCTTGCACACAGGGACTGTCTGCAAGTACTAGTTTCCCTTGTGTCTGTGTCAGTGAAAATCACTAATGGGTGCTAATCTGAGATTACTTTTTCCTTTGGAGCTACTGCCTATAACTGACACGAGCAAGAACCCTCCAAAATCTAAGCCTCTAATGCTTTTGAATAGTTAGCTTTGAGTTTAAGCTCTCATTTTGGCATAGTCTCTCAGCAGTCTCACCACAGGCAAATCTAGGTGTAGCAATTAGTCTTTAATCATCCCTTAAATATATGCAATACTTATCAATTCTCGAGATCCCAAAAGGAAAGCTTCTCCCTCTGTAGAGGCCTAGGGTTAGTACAAAGTGTACTCCAATAATATGTGCTGCTAATGAATGTCCAGGAAGTCAAGATTAAAATCTGTTTGCCCTTAAAACCACCAGATAAGTAGTTCAATCTTTGTTATGCCCAGCATGCCTGTTGAGAGCTGATTATAAGTATTTCTGAAATAGGCTACATACCCTGTATGCTTCATTAGCCAATGGCCCTGTGACCTGATGTAGCTCTGGCTACCTGCAGCAGTGTGTATGTGAATGTTCTCTCTTCCTTCCAGGACTTTGAACGATCTAGAGCCTTCACCTTCCTGAATGAAATAAAGAAGAGGTTTCAGACCACATATGGCTCAAGAGCACAGACAGCCCTTCCATATGCTATGAACAGCGAGTTCTCGAGTGTCTTAGCTGCACAACTGGTGAGCTCTATCAAACCAGATTTCTCTAATAACCAAAACTTCTTCCTGTAAATTCTCCTTGTTGTTCCTCACTCACACACAAAGTGCCAAGTTGAACCTAAATATAAAGCTGGGGGAACTGTTGCTTTTCTCTCAAACTGTCTATAGCAGAGTCACTTCGCTGCTTCAGTGGTGAAAAGGACTTGGCGTTAATAGTGAAATCATTCCCTGTTCAGACCAGGTAGCTGCAAAAACTTCTGCATCAAAGATGGCACATGCCACATCTTTGTAGCAAGCTAGACTCCTTGTGCTTCTGGAACCCTTATTTGTGGAGCTACTGAACTTGATTATTTTTGGAGAGAATTCCTTCAGACTTGGTGCCGTGCAGCCTTTCAACTGAGATTAGGTAAAGGTAATGTTTGAAGTCTCCAACCTTGTTCCACATTGACTGCCTGGTCCAGTCATCACTGCTATGAAGTGCTAGAGAAAAGCATAGTGTTATTTCAATCAAGCTAACCTTCAAGGCTGAGGATTTAGTGATCACAAACTGCCATTTGCTGCTGTTTTTACCCTTACTTCATAGTGATTGGAGTGGCAAACTGGAAGCTTATCAGGAATATGCTTGTGGTGCTGCTTCCTCTTCAGGAGGGAAGAAAACTAGGGTTGTTCCATGCAGGTGCCATGTACAGAACCGTGATAGACTCCCAGCTATCTCACACATTCCAAACACAAGTGCAGTGAGAAAAACGTGCCATTTGTCAGGGAGCTGAGGATAGTATGAGGTGACTTCTTGCCCACTGCTTTAGTAAAGAGCAAGTACAGGAGCAGGCTGATGTTGTGGCTGAGTTGTAGCAAGCAGCCATGCCCTGAGGGGCCAGGAGGGAGCAGTCAACCCAAGCAATGTGATGTGGCACATTTGCTTTCAATAGATGGGACAGTGGATCTACTGTGGTCAGACTTGTGCTGTCTGACATTAGCCAACCACTAATAGCTCACCTAGAACTGTGTTCTGAATGTTGCCATCGTAGCACATCTGGGATTCTGCAAATCTCCTGAAACTTTCCAGATTTCAGAACACTTCAGCTGATGCAGATTCCTTCGATCACTGAAGGAGAAGGATGGACCAGGCTAGGATCTATATCAGACTTGAAGTGTTGAGGAGCTGCATCTCACTTTGTTTACCACAGAAATCTGATACAGCCCTGATGCTGGCATCCCACTGTTGCAAAATTGCTTTGTTCGCTGCTTATGCTTGAGATGTGACAACATGTACAACTGCCTGACAAAAGAATTTGTAAATGGAGTTGTATTGGTTTAGGTATTGTATTCCCAGCAATGCATAAGACTGTATACATGTATAGAGCTTCTGAAGTATGTTAGTGTGCAGCTTTTGCCCTCTACAGTGAGGTGAGATGTACTACAGTCATTGGCATTAATGTGCTATTGGCTTTATGGGTAACCTGAGTATCCTCAGGAACCTGCAGGCAACACGCTGTCCTGCTTCAGTGCAATTTTTTTTTTTTTTTTTTGATGATACAGAGGAGAAGGAAAGGCAAGGAGCAGTTACTCCAGCAGCAGGACCGAGTGCTTAGTCAACAGGAAAGTGCTTTGAATGCTCTGTTTAAACTGAGACACAGTCTTGTCTCAGTCCTTGTTTGACTCCAAACTTAACTTCATAATTACCTTTGCAACATAAATTTTTTGAAACCACTTTTAAATGCAAGATGGCCTTGGAACATGGGCTTTAGGACTTTTATGTAGGCTGGCAGCTACAACTCAAACTGTACATGTGATGCAACTGGTTCTTAATTTGCTCCACTGAGGCTGGTGAGGATGTTAGTGCAGTTACCCCTCTGCAGGGAGTAACACTTTTTACCCATTCTGCTGCAAAGGACAGGTCAAATGGACCAGATGTGTGTTGAGAGGTCCTCTACCGCTGGTGTCTGAGGATGTTCTCTGTGTGTGGGACCTAGTCAAGATTTACAGCAGTCCCCAGCAGTGATAATTGTGTTTGAGGTGCTGGGTGAAGCCAGGGGTTGGGGGCAGAAGGAGATTTGATGAGAATGTAGGACTTGTGTTTGTGCCATTTCCCCTGGAAAAGAGCTGCTTGTCTTGGCTCAGTCTTCCTGTCAGAGGATATGGTGACAAGCAGAGGTGACTAATTCTCTTCAGATCTTGTTCCTGGGCTTATGCAGCTGGCGAATCAGTGAACACCACTGTGGGTCCGGAAGGGGTCTGGGGTTTGTGCCTAATAAATGAGATAAGTTCCCCATCTGTAATAGGGCTTAGAGTTCCACCTCTGCCAGTCCTCGATATGTAGAAACTGGAACTGTGTAAGTGATGACTTGTCAAAATGTGAGCAATCCAGTGGCTGGAGTGAGCTTAAGGAATTGCCTTATCAGAACAGCCAGACAGTCTTCAGAGCCATGATATTCTGCTAAAAATCCCAGTCTTTCCACCTCTTAGCACTCTGAGTAGAGCTGTCTCCCTTAGCTGTAGCATATTGATAGAAATCCAGGCATCAACTAATAATAGCAAGTGGTGACAGAAAGCTTTTTCTGAAGTAGTGTTAAAACTTGCTGAGATTAGGGCCCTACTGAGCAGACATTTCATGCAGTGAAAGAACAGGACTTATCTGGGTGATTTGTGTAACTCAAGCAGTGTCACTAGTGTGCCAGTGAGTGTGGAGGAAGAGATCATATAGCACTCCTGAGATCAGGCTACTACTGTGTTTCACAGATAATTCTGAAAAGGGAATTCCATTTCCAGTGAAGCTAATGACTAACTTTGATAATATGCCAGTTCTGATGCTTTCCCTTGGAAAATGGGAAAAAAAAAAAAACACTGAGGACAAGGTTTGAAGGAGCTGTTGGATGCAATGGATGCAAACTTAACACTTATTTGGGGAAAAAAAATGTGGTGCATGTAGCCACATGGGTGGTTGAGGTGCAAACACTTAATCCACTTTTTGCCTCTATCTCACCAAACCTGTTCTGATTTTAATAAAGTTCGGGTGTTCTCATGCGCCTCCCCACCAGATGGCACTGCAGTGCCCAGAGGGGTAGGGTGAGGCAAGAGCCTAACTCTTGAGTCTTGTTATAGAGACCTGTATCTCTGGCTGAGGGTTCCCCAAAAGGAGCAAGGCACTAGGAGCTGTGACTAGCAATGCTTGGCCAGGAAGGACCCATGTTGAACAATAATTTAAAAACTAGTCCTGTACTGGTAGAGCTTAGTTAGTCAACGCTGACATCAACATCAGTCTGACTGTCTCTGACACTGCCTGGTTGGTGTTTTCAGTTCATGGGCTCTCCTCATCTATGCCAAGACTCTCACTAACATTCCCGTGGTAGATACTTCCCTTCTATTTTGGTTGCAGAATTGTGGGGCTCTTTTGATATGTTTTAATGGTAAGTTGACCGTGAAAAGCTCTCAACTTTTATGAAGGCAGCACAGTGATGTGTGAGAACAGGAGTGACTGTAGCCTGCGGATTTAGTGAACTGTAGTCAACATCCCTCTTTGTTGTGCTGTGCTGGGTTGTCTGGAAGTTGCAGGCACCTGGCAAATGTGCAGCTCCAGCACTGCAGGAGCAGATGGGCATGCGTGACCAGCAGGTGGCCTGGAAGTCCCTTCTGGGTCTCCTACCTACTTCTGAATGCCTCAAATACCTTGTGATCTCAAGCTTGCATCCTCTGTGCCCTTCTGTAGTGACCAGGAGTTCCTCTTTTTGTCCTCTTAAAGTCCTATGCCAGAGATCCCTGCTTTCACTATTTGTTTGTTACAGAAATACCACTCGGAGAGCAAGGGTACTGACCAGGTGGCAGAGACACAAGCCCAAGTTGACGAACTTAAAGGAATCATGGTTCGAAACATAGGTATCTGGCTGCTTTGTCGTACACGTGGAGTTCCTTTAGGCTTGGGTGGCAGTCCTGCAGGGAGCGTTTATCATGAGCACAGCTGATGGTAGTCTGGCCTGCTGTCTTCACGTAATAAAGTAAAATTAAAAAAAGGGGGCTAAAGGGTGCTTCTGACTTGTAAATATGTCCTGGTACACATGAAAGAGTTGCAAATTTGTAAGCTGTTTGTGTTGCATTCACTTGTGTGACACACAAGTGTAAAGAGCAAAGACTGTGAACTTTCATGGCCTTTAAGACGCAGCATGCTTCAGACTTGTCTGTCACTTTGGCCTTCCTGCAGGATAAGAACTGATGTGAGGAAAGTGCTGTTCAGTAACTGACTTTATCAGAATGACTCCTTAATTAATGTCTAATTAACAAGTCTGATCAACTAAAATGGAAGATCTGTTCTATATCTGGAACTCTTCAAATTTAAGAGGAGTCTCCTAGAAAAATGTGTCCTGGGTGTTAAGAGACAGCAGTTCCTAAGCACTGCTGCCTGGTAAACTTACAGGTTGAGGACTGCTTTATGTCTAATAAGTAACAAAAACTATTGTCAAAAAGCTGCTGACTCCCAGTTGGACTTGGGTGTTGGAGGCAGCTTTTTGCATTGGGATTCTACCTACTTACTGACTTGGATTATTATTTTTTTTTTCCAGACCTAGTGGCACAAAGAGGAGAGAAGCTGGAGTTGCTCATTGATAAAACAGAGAATCTTGTGGATTCGGTAGGTTGGGGGGAAAGCTTAGAAATAGTAGCACTGCCTCAGTTATGTGTATTGATGAACAGTAGATGCCAAGTCTAGGCCCTGGCACTGCTTGTAGACAGAGCAGACACTGAAGCATCTAGATCTAAAGGTGTTGAACACAAATTCTTTGTTATTGTTCCTTCCATGCAGGTGTTTTAACAAGTTGCATCCTAGCTCTTCAGCTTCTTAACAGAACAAAGAAATAAGGCATCCTGTGCATCTTGCTCCCTGTTCTACAAATGCTGGTGCTGAATACTAGGATGCACAGCTGGCAAAATATTCTGTTTCCCTGGACCAGCTCATCTCACTCCTGCCTCTTGCTTCCGTTTGCTACAACCACCATAGTCCACCACATTGCATGCAGAAACTGTAGTGTTTCTTGTGGCTTTTGTTTGGGTGTTTTTCTTGGGGCATAGTAAAAGGAAAACCTATTTTTTATCTGGAGTTTTAGGAAGCGAAGCAAGGTAACTAAAACTTCTCTCTCAGCCTATTCTGAAGCCATCTTGAATCACATGAACTGGAAAACTTTTAACCTGCAGAACTGATCTTGGTTTATTAAACAAGAAGTGCAGATGATAAAAATATTCCCAAGAAGCTCCAGAACCTAGAGAGTCTAGGTGGAACAAATCAGCATTTTCTGTAAGGAACAAAAGACTGAAAAGTTTGCTTTAGTTATAATGAAAATTGAGTTTTGTACATTCTGTCTAGTGAAGTGGCCTATACTCATATATATTTACACTTTCATTTTGAACCCTTTGAGCTGACTCTGCATCTTTCTTTGCAGAATCCTGGCTTAGTGCCTATGTCCTTTGGCACCTGGCTCTTGGAAAGCAGTTTTGAGCCCAGTAGACTGCCTGTATGCCATCTGCAGGGCTTGAGGAGATCTAAGCATCTTTGAGCTGTCAAAGTATTCCTGCTTGAGAGATGTAGGAGAGATGCCTGTAGCTGGGAGACAGTATTCCCTACTGGGTTTTTCAGCAAGGCTTCATGTAGGCAAATGTGCTCGCTCAGGCTTGAGGCTGTTTCCTGAAGGGAAAAACCTATTAGGGCAGGAGGTAAAGGTTAATCTGAACAGGTCCACTTGTTTCTCTCTCAAAATGGACTTGAGAGAGGAGGTACCACCTCCTGTTATTCCTTGCTATCCAGGGATTAAACCATGTACGTCAAGCATGCCAGGCCATTCCTAGCACTTTCTCAGGTGTTGGCAAGTAGTCTGACACCAGACTAATGCCTTAGAAGGTGCCTGGAATCCTTTCAGCAACAGAGCTGAGGCCATCCCAGGGAATTTTGATCCTTGGAAACAGTGCATAAAGTTAATGCACTCCTGGACTGAGTTATTTTATCACCTGATGGTAAGAACATCTGAGGAGATGCAGCTTTGAAGACTCTGGCCCTGGGAGAATAACATAGCAGTTTCTTCTTGTGTCTCGTGTAAGCTTTTACCCTATCATAATTTCAAATTAACAAGGCAGTGAGATTCTGACAGGGACAATGGCAAGGACTTCCTTTTGGGAGGGAGGACTGAGGATACTGGTGTTAATTTTGCTGGAAATAGTCTTGTCCTGCGGAGGAAACAGCATAGAGGAGTGAGATGAGGTTTGCCTGTATGATGTTCCAATGGGGATAGTAGAGTGGAGGTATCCATCAGCCTGCTCCCACAACTAGGAAGTTGCATAGCTGAGCAAGAGAAATCTTTCCAAAGTTAGAGACTAAGCATGAGAGTCTGCTTGAAGTCAAAAATGCAATTCATAGAGGTGCAGTTCTGCTTGCTGTACCCTTGTCCAAAGAAGTCTGGAGAGGTGGTGGAAAATATGCCATAAAACTTAGAAGTAACCAGCAGAGTGTGCTGCTGAGTTGGCTTGTCCTGCATCTTGCAGCCTTTCTCTGGGCAGATCCCTCACTGCATGAGCTGTTTAGGAAAAGCCTGTGGAAAACAGCTGCATACTTAGAGCCTGATAAGTGTTTGAGGTCACTTGGTGACCAAAGCCTGTTTTGGCTCTGAATGAGTGGAATTAGAGGGTACAGAGAAAAGACTCTGAAACAGAATGAGCACAAGCTTACTGTAAAGTAAAATACTGAAGACAAATTCTAGTTTTAAGAGGCTTGTCACATAACCCTCAATGGAACTGTTGTCAGAAAGCAGAAATGTGAGTTGTCTTCTCCTGTCAGCTATTTTTACAGTGCTGAAGTTGTGTGTAATGCTTTCTTCGTTGGTTGTTAGTTTGGTAGTTCAATAATTGTTACCAAACACTCCAATTTCCAAAACTTTGCAAGTTAAATGAGCAGCCAAAGGTAGCTTAAGGTAGACTAATCCTTATGAGCAGCCTGCATATTCAGCTGTGTCTTGGGTTTACTTTGTGTGTAAGGCTCTAGGAAGGTATAGTCAGGCTTCTGCTGAACTTATTCTTATGCCTTGTCTTTATTTTGCCCCTGAAATAGCACAGGAAATGCCTGTTTTATATTCTTGTAGCTGAAAGAGAGAACCGTAGCAAATAAGCAAGTTCCTATTAAAAAGAAAATGGGACTCAAATGCCCAGGTGACTGGGTGAAGTGACCCACTTAGTGCCATTATTGGCCGTCTATGCTACTGGGAGGTAGAGGCTGGAAAAGAGCTGGTTCTTTTTCTAGCTCTTGGGATGCAACTACTTTTTACAGATGGTTCAGGGATTAAACAGATGTTCTGTCTTTTCTTGTAGTCAGTTACCTTCAAAACTACCAGCAGGAACCTTGCTAGAGCCATGTGTATGAAGAACCTCAAGCTTACCATCATAATCATCATTGTATCAATTGTAAGTATGGACTACAATAATGTATGTCTTAAAACAAGAAAGATCAAGAGATATCTGAAAGTGAAGATAACATTACTGTCCCTCATCAGTTGAATCTAAACCCAGGTGTTGTGATGGTTTTGTGTGAGGTGAGGAGACAGGGTCACTGTGCCAGGCATCTTTCCTTGGTACAACAGGAAGAGCATTCCAGAAAGCTGCCTACCCTCTAAACACCTCTCACACAGCTGCCTTGCCAAATACAACAGCATGTGGCAATATTGAGTTAATGGTTACTCTCTGCAGTGGCTTTTAGGCCCTAGTCCTATTGGTATCTTGTTATGTAGCTTCAGAAGTAGCTTTTTCATGTGATGGTGTGCCTCCAACCTGGAATAAATGTGAATGGGAAAAGCATCTTAGGGTACTGAAGCATAATTGCAGGTTAGGTGTGTATTTATATATAAAATATTTGGCACCACTGGGCCCTTCTGTTTTGCTGGAGGACAGTTCTTATCCCTGTCTTCCTGCAGGGAGGTGGAGGAAGAGACACTGGTATGCTGTGTGATAGGGTATCCAATAAGCTATTGGTGTTGATAGCTTGGGGTTTCCAAACCTGTCTTGATTGCCAGATTAAATCAGCAGTTCACTGAATAATAGAGGTATAATTCTCTACTGAAGTGAAGTGTTTTCTTTCTCCAGGTAATCATCTATATTATTGTATCAGCTGCCTGTGGTGGGCTTGCATGGCCAAGTTGTGTACAGAAGTAATTGGAGGTGACTGGTGCTGGTCGGTCGAAGATAAGAATCACAGGAGTGTGAAGAATCAACCTATGGAATAACTCTTAAATCTTTCACTACTGACACCTTCTCATTCTTCCATCCCTCCTGGACTTCAGACTTTTTTTGCCTTACCAACCCAAACAGGCCCAATGGTCCCTGCTTCTGTGCAGCTGTAACCTCAAGAATGGGCTGTTTTAAATTACTTGAAGGAATTTTTTGTTCTTCTGTCCCAACTACAACCTTCTCAGCTGGGTGGGGAGTACAGCCAGCTCTGAAGTGTGTGCATGCTTGCCCATATGTACATGCAGCTTTGCACTTCCATGTGAATGTGTTAAGTGGACAACAGTATTGCTAGCAGCTGTCTTACCCCTCAGGGTGGCCTTGGAGAGTAATTCAGGGTGGGCTGAGCCAAACAAATGGGGAAGGGAAGAGATGAGATGTGAGTGGGTTTATGTCTCTTACAAATAAGAGACCTGAGCGTCTCTCCCTGCGCGCCTGGCTGTGCGTGGAAGCACGTGGCCCTTCCGGAGTGTTCAAGGGCTCAAAGGTGCTAGTGCAGTATTGGCAGTAACAAAAAGGCCTGGGGTAGGGGCTTATGCATGGTAAGATGTAGGTACTGCTTCTGTAAGAAATGTCTCTTCTAGAGATCTTCCTGGAGTGAGCAGCAAAGGGTATTGGGTCACCTCAACCCTTGGAAATAGCTTCTTTCATCCTTTCTATCCTCCCCCCTTAATTTGTAGCTAAATCCTTACAGTAAGGGAGATGGCTGCATATGGTTAAGGCTGCAATAATGTATCTGCTCTGTCACATGTCATTTTTCTTTATTTTGAGGGTGGATTAAAATTAATACTAATGTTATCACTTGGGGGGAACCTGGGAGCCAGTCTATAGATTGGGCTTGGTAAAATGTCAGGTATCTCCTACTGGTTGCTTCTGTACTGAAGGTTTGTGGTAAAAACTCAGCTCAGAGAAGGGACAGTACCTCAGAGTTGATTACTTACAGTTACTTTACCTGTTGGTCTGGAGAAGAAAGGCTTTTTCTGAGGACCCTAGTAGCTGGTACTTTTATTTAAAAAAGACCTCCAAGGCTGATAACCAAATGCAAGATTATTTCCCTTGATGATATGCTGCTATTGGAATATAGGGCAAAAATGTTGACCTGCTTGGAATAGTCAGCAGCTGGCTGTGATGAAGGAGGACTGCACAAGAAAGTAGGGCAGCTCAGTGGCTTGAAGTCATGGCTGACAAGATCAGAAGCTGTTGTGCCTGGTGGAGGGCATGAGTTGGATTTCAGACTTGAGTCTTACATCTTATAGGCTGATCTTCAAGAGGTTAAATTGAAATAACTGAAATCTGATAAAAGCAACTGATGGTTTAATAGGGAGCTGCATCTTTTTGCTCCAGAGAATTGCTTTCTTCTAATGGTGGGAAGAAGCTGTGCAGGAAGGGAGGCTTAATTCAGTGGCTAAACACTTGCACTTGGTTGGTACTGTGTAATCTTACTTTAAGGGTTTATACATCTTAGTTCCTTTCCTTTGTGGGTTCTCTGAGCTATGGGGCATGGGCTTGCAGGGCAGTGAAATTAAACTGCTGCTCTTCCCCTCCTTCTCTTGGGGTTTGCCATACAAGCAGGTGCTCATGCTAACTTGTTTGTGTTTGTCTCCTACTAGGCTAAAATTTAAAGACTAGTCAGATCCTCATATCCAGAAAGTGTTGGTGACTTTTAGATCAGCATTGTGGTTCTTAAATCTTTCTATTTGTAGTCACATGTACAGCTCAGATTTTAGTCCTCATGAAATAACTCATCTGGAAAAGGATGTGGAAAAGAACCTTCCTCTCTCCCTGTTGCTTGTACAGCCACCCACAGCTCAGTGTACAATTGTGCATGGCTTAGGGACTGATGTTGCTGTGTTCATTTCTATGATTTGTCTTATGTACAACCCTTTTTAAAGAAAAGACTTCCTTTCCTTTTAAAAGATGCACTGAGGCATTAGTGTATGACAGTTAACCTGATTATAATAAAGTTCCTCTAGAAAAAGCAGCTTTCCTTAGTTTTATGAAAGCTTGTCTTGCACTTGATGGAGACAGCTGATAGTAACTCCTCTGGCTAGAGTTCCAAAGCAGACTTCTTGAGGGTTTGGGACTCTTTTAACAGTGCAGGTTCAAGCTTGGCATCACCAGCAAGTCTTCGGGAGAAATCACATCTCTGCTCTGAAATAGCATTACCATGAATTTATCAGTAATGAAAGGATTTTGGGGTGTTTTTTGAAGGCTTGATACAGGTGCTAGTCTGGTATGACTTCCATAAGAAGGGAAAAATCTTCTGCCCTTTCTGAATTCATAGCATCTGTAAGTGCCTTGTATAGATGGGGGCTGAATCACTATGAGCACAACTGCCCACTTGCCCAGAGCACTTGGGGTAGGGGTGGAAGGGATACACGAGGGATGGCACCTGCCTGCTGCTCTGTACAGGTGAATAGGCCATGAGGAACCTGCATGGAGGCAGAGTTGCTAGTACTGGAAGCCAAATGAACATCTGTGAACACTCAGAAGGAAACTTTTGGTGGCATTAGGGACCTTAATCTCTAGTATGGATTACCCTTGTTCCTCTTTATCCTTATGAGTCTTAGTGAACTTAGAAAAAGTTTCTAAGAAACTTGGAAAAAGTTTCACTTTCTGCAGGTATCTGCCATACCATGGCAGAGTGACTATGGCCCCATCTTGTACTAGTCCCTGGATAAGCTCTGTAGCCTTTTGCCTACCTCAGGAGTGTTAAATGCTTGTGTAGTATAAGGTGTTAGGAGTAAGCTCATGCATCAGTATGAGGGAGTTGGATTTCCTCTTAAACTTGCAGAAACTGTTCAAGTTCAATTGATTGTTATCTTGGATCTAGGTAAGAAAACAAGCATTGTAATGGCATATCTTTTAGGGTTTAAGCTGACAGGATAAAAATGACTTAGAAAATGAAAATATCTGTAATTTAACATCCTGTTAGGCATGGGTTTTTTGGCTTTATAGTTCTGATCTGTGGACCAAAAGCCAAAGGACTATCTCCCTTCTAAAAAGGGGTACCACCTTCCATGTACTTAGATTTTTATTTTTACAAAACAGGATACCAACCATCAGTTCAAGCAGAAGCTGATTTCAGATTAAAACTCTGGTCAAGCTTCTTGTATACTTTGTATGAGCCTGTGGTCCATCTGAAAACATGTATAACTGTCTGCATCTACATATATATCCCTCCCACAATTCTTTCTAGAATAATTATCATGTTTCAGCTTTCAATAGTTTAAGACTGTATTCTAGTTAAACATCTTGCATCACTGGAAAGTTTTGTTCTTTACCTATCAGTTTATCTCCCCTTAAAATAAATAAGTAGCATCAGTCTGGACTTTTGGAGGCTGCAGAAGAACACAGTGCCCCTAAAGTACAGGCTTGCTCCAGCTCTCAGCTTACTGACCCAAATAAAAACAAGAGATGATTTCTTAAACAAATGCAGAGGTGTCACTAGTCATTTGTCTTTATGCAGGGGGGAGGTAAGGGTGAGCTCAGGGTGATTAGACAGCAGCTTTTCCACCAGGGAAAAGTATGGGAATGGAACAAGTCTCATACTGTCTCCACAAGGGAAAAGTCTTAAGATATTGATGTAAACATGCCACACTTTAGCAGGGGGTAGGAGGAAGCTTATTTGCTACTGTGTTGGTCTCCCTTTCTCTCCCCTCACTCACTCCCAAAGTGTTTATTCATCCTCTGACTACTCTTTCAGGTAACTGTTTTTTTTTTTTTTTTCCTCATTTAAATAACAGTGCTTATAATAAAAGTCATTTTGTTCTTTCATAATGAGACTTAAAAGCAGATTTTTCTATTTCTGCATTATACATGGGGCTATACCCTTAAAAATAGCAAAAGGGACTGTTTCACCCTCAGGATGAATGGTATACAGTTATTTCCTAGGAAATTAATGGTAAAGCACTACTTAGACTGAGCAAGTGGAACATGAGAATGGTCTTGCTTGAGGAAAGAGGGGAAAGCAGCAAGGGTTTCTTATTTGCTTAACTAAATGCATCTCATCAGGTAACAAATCCAACCTTGGGCTCAAAGCACTCAGCAGCTGCTAAAGCCTTGTAGTGTACAAATCCTATTTTTCATCCCTTTGTAGAGAACAAAAAGCATTAGACACCTTACATGAATTCCTACTCTAGGAGCAAGTGCTGTTTCCCATCTCTTCACTGTTAGTTTGGTGTAGTGATTGCCCTGTAGGCAGTGTGAGTGCTGCAAAGTGGATCTTCCTTTGAAATTTTCAGTTTCTTGGTTGTTGGTAACCATGAAATCAAGCTTGAAAAGTAACTATTAATGCCTGTATCATCCAGGTTGGAGCCTTGTTTGTGCCTGTAGATGAACAGGCCTCCAAAGGAAGTCCTCTGAAGCTGAAGTACAGAAGTAAAGGGTTGTAGCTATCACAAAAGGCCTCATTCACAAAAAACACCCTCAGGCCCACTGTTTGTAAGGCAGCTCTATTTCAGCACCATAAAATGTTTATTAAACTATACTATCAATCACATTGATGGCAGGGAAAACATTGCTATTAGTGCATATTTTGTGTACTCAGACTGTATTAATGGCCCTCCAGCCCTTGCTGAGGAGAAGGACATCATTTAAACAGAATCCTTCATATCCAAAGAGACAGTAGAAAACTTCTCTACAAAACTAAGGGCAATCAGACAATAACAAGTTGAAAGAGCTTGAAGGGAAATGTCTCAAGAGAAATTAATCAGAAATTAAAACAAATAAAAAAATAAAATAAAAAAAAAAAAGTCAACATACCTTGATCAGGAACCAGTCATCAGGAAGCTTGGTAGCTTCCCCTTGAGACATGAAGGTGCTGATGAACAGCAGTTTTTAAATAGCATCCACCTGTCCCTGCAACTGCCTGTTCACAAACCCACACAAATATTGTGTACTGCTCCTTCACTTGTGAACCGACTACTGTGATGCACACACTTGAATACAACACCTTGAAGTGTACTACAGTTATAAAAACCAGCTTCATCTTCTAGAACAAACACTAAAAAAAGTAGCAGAAATACAGTCTATACAGAAGTAAAAAAAAAAAAAAAAAGTTTCAGACAAACATCAGCTTACACCAGATTGAATTTAAAAAGTCTTACTTCTAACACCTATACAGCTATTTCTAGTCTCCCTCACCCCTTGCTATGCAATAGGCCATAGCAACAGGTCAAAGCCACTTGCTGGCAGGAACAAGCCAGCCAGGAGCCTTTTCACACAAGCCTTCCTCATGAGTGGGTGTCTGCTGCCAGGCCTTCCACAGGGCTGCAAGTTAGAGGCTCATAAGAAATAAGGCTAGTTTCAGTCTTCCTGTGAAGACCCTCATGCTTCAGTAAAGTTTTGAACAGTAGGAAGAGAGTAGGTGCCTGTTCCACCAGTGAAGAGGCCAAGCTCTTGCCAAAAATAAGTTTTGTGTTCAAGAGGCGAAGAACTATACAAGTCAGTCCCCAAGGTGATGGGTCTGGTGAGAAGAGGTTTGTTTTAAAATAATGTTCTCATGCCCAGCCAGCTGGGGCTCTGCTTCACACAGGTGTTGGGCAGGGCAGCTCTTTGGGTTGTGTCAGTAACACCCCTCCTTCCAGGAATCGTCAGCTGCTGTCTGACTGGTCTTGGCTGATTGAAGAAATCTGTTTTGAGAGACAGAAGTCACTGAGCATCACAAGAAGCAAAGTTCTCCAGCGTCTGTTGCTATCAATACACAGGACTGCTTGCTTAAGGTTTCAGTTTACATCAGGCTTCTACAATATCACTCTTATTTCATTGTCAACATCTGCCTTAGGTAAACGGCTGCACTGTCATCTACATCCCATGTGCCACACAGCCACTTGTGCCATGTGCTGCAGATGCAACAATTTCAAGTAACACAGAGAAATGAAGTGCAGCCGTGACAGGTTATACTGCTCTGTTGGCAGGGGGTCAACAGAGCAGGTCTAGAGGGATTTTCCTGCAAGTGTCACTAAAAGCATTACAAAAAATAATCAGGTAATTGTAGAATACTACTAGAAATTAAGAGTTTTTTAAAAATTCAGAATATTTAACATGCAGATGCTTCAATCTTAGCCTGCAAATGAATAATAAAAAGAGTATAAATAATTTTAAAAAGTACAATATGGCTTAATAGATTGATACGGCATCAACCTAAACTTTCCTCAACTCAAAAGTTTACACTAAAATTGCATGGAAAAGAGCTTGAGAAAAAAAAAATAATAAGAGAGGCAATTTTCCAAAAAAAATGGCCACACTGACCTATGCTATATTATCTCCTGCAACTCTATCAGCTAAGACTGTGGGATCTGAGAGCAAAGCTAAATTTTTAATGTTAGACATCACCAAAAACTGATTCAACTGAATATTTACTACACATTTTAAAAAACAACCTGAGATGACCATGACTTTATGAAAAGTATTTCTAATCCACTGAAATACATGCTCAAGTCCATAATGCTTTGTCTCACACTTACCTCTTGGATGGTGGTGTCAGTTTACTCTTGGGCACTGAAGTTCCTCCCACAGACGTTCGTGCTTTAACGGGTGAATTTTTAGCTACAGTGACCATGCTGCTGCCTCTAGTAGAGCTGCTACTGGAAGAGCCTGCACTAAGCGAAGACGTCTGTGGTTTTCGCACTCCACTGACGGGATTTGTGTAACCACAGGCTTTTACAGGCTGCCTAGGTGTTAACAGGGAGTTAGTGCATGCCCCTGCTTTCATTGATTGTCGCACTGTTAAGGGAGACTGCCCAGTGCTGGAGGAATACCTGAGCTTGCTGGGAGCCAGACCTAGAAACAGGACAAAGAAAGGATCACTCACTTGATAATGCTATTTTAAGAATATTTTTTGGATACTGGGCCTTTCCAGGGCCACAGTTTTGGTCACGTAGGATAAACGGAGCAAAGTGAATTGATTGCAACAGTCCCCATAAGAACAGGTTTTACTGACTTGTTGATGGTTGCTGGATTCTTGAAAGTCGACTGCTTGGCACCTGTAGATCCGATTCCAAGCTCCGACTGCTCCGTACGGACTCCAAAGCCCGGAGGCTTGTTCTAGCCAGGTTGGGCATACTGTGCCGCATCTCCTCTGAAATCAAAAGCAAATTCACTATTTGCTGCTTCTGGTAGCAGTCAAGATGTATCATGGTTTAGGCTATCCCTAGACAAACATAAGCACTTACAAGTAGAGAGGTGCATGGCTAACTTCTAAAGTGACTTTTATTAAATAATGTCTTTGAAATGTGTGGTTCAAATTATCATCACATGGAAAGCTCCCAGGGCAGCTCACCTTCACTGTTTGCATACTTCAGGCGGTCTTGCATTGAGCTTTGCACAGATCTCCGTGGGGGGCGGATACGAGAGGTAGATGCCCTATTGTAATCTGCACCAGAAGAAGGGGATTGACATCGGGGTGAACTGAGTGGAGACGGGGAGTATCTGTGAGCACTGCGGTACGACAGGGAACAGTCGTAATCATCCTCATCCTCCAGGCTGTACGTATCAAACTCCTGATCACTGTAAGTCCCTCTTCGCAGGGAGTGCAGGGAGGCACTGGAGCTGCGGCGTGACACAGAGGCAGAGCTAGAGGCACAGTCCTGACGCAGACCTGAAGATACAGAGCAACATTCATTTTTATTTCATATTAAAATGTTAAATAAATTTATTTATCCAATTTCTACATGAGAAGCAATCAATACTGTTAGCTTGATTTTTTTCTTCCAAGATGAATATCTGCTAACAGACCTATCTTTAGGTCGATTAGGTCTCAAGACACAGAATACAATGCATGCATCTCTAAACTGGAACAGCATCATCCCTATAGGTTCTGATTAATTAAAGCAGAGAGTTAATATTCAGTTTGACCCAAATTACTCTTGATGTTACACAGTCTACAAGAATAGTTGCTTGTCTGTTTTGCCAAAAGCTGTGTGAGGTTATTTCAATGGATTGAAATAAAATTTTTAACTGCTGCCACAAAGTGAAAACACAGCTAGCTTTTTTAATGATGTTTATGACATATCCACCTGGCTTATTTACAGCTGAGAACCCAAATTATGCCTTAGTTATAGTCCTCTAGTCAACAAGATACAAGGGGCTTCTTGCTAATAATTAGCACACTGTTGTGTTTAGCACACAGGTTGAATGGGCTTTTGAGAAAGGTGTCAGTTCTGGAAAAAGCACTTCTCGATGAATTCCTTTCATTGCAGGGATTAATAAAACAAACCTCCCTTCCCTTCCTGATACAAATATGAAAAGTCTGCATCATCTTCAGAATGATGAAATCTCTGAAATCTCTTCATACTTCACAGGAAACTTTGTGAAGTGACAGGAGTTCCCTGACATACTCTCTGAAGTGCTTACAAAGCAAAAGATACACAAATTTACAAAGAGGAAAAGCTGTTCTTTGATTTATTGAGTGTAATAGCACTTTTATTCCATTACACTTGAGTGTAATTGAGTAAAAAAAAATCCCAAGTTCTTATGTCTTTTGCTGGTTTTGATCTCATATTTCTATTGCTATATCATAATATTTTGAAATTGTACAAAAGCACAGTACTAAGTAGAAATACAAGTCTTCCAAACAAAGAATGAACTTCATCCTCTATTTCCAGTAAGTCACATTAATCATTAAATTACAGCGACTAGCAGATCCAACTACTTTACTCCACCTTGTGATGTGATTTAGGTAAGGTCTTAACCAAAGTCCACAAAAAGCTTATGAATGATTTAATGGGAACTGGATCAGGTCCCTAAAACACACACAGGCAAACAAACATGTTTTAGGATGAGTTATATTTGCAGAGCTGTCTCTGAGCACTTAATCTCAGAAAAGCTTAAATTACAATTCCAAATCTTACAAGTTTTTCAGCACTCCAAAAAAGCTCTTGGCACTCAAAACCACCGGCATCTTCTGCACAGTTTTTTAAAACTCAGTTCTCTATATGGCTTCTCTACAATTTCAGCCTGTTGTGAGGCATTAAGGTCATCAAATTTTTACCCTGGCCATTTGTGGTCTGACAAGCAGTCATGCAGTGATCAGGAGGTGAAAGGAAAATAGAGTCTCCTTCAAAAAATGAAAACCTACACCCCAAAACAACATTGTGAGGTTATTTTTTCACCTGGATCAGTTCCCCAAACTGATGCACCCTGCAGTCATGCAGCTGCTCGCATAGACT
The DNA here is from genome assembly GCA_034781795.1 of Crypturellus tataupa. NCBI lineage: Eukaryota > Metazoa > Chordata > Aves > Tinamiformes > Tinamidae > Crypturellus > Crypturellus tataupa. Next base: position 3,514,761 of record JAWLRI010000229.1, read on the forward strand.
CAAGCGAGGGGACAACCTGCCTGGTGGCTGTGAACAGCTGTTGTTTAAAGTGTCACTCCTATGAAACATTTATTTGTGAAACTTCACCTGTACTTCAGCATATTTAATTTGGAGAAGAATTATTTTTGAAGGCCAAGTGACAGCTATTCTCTGCTTAAAGAAAGGTACATCCAGAGTGTTGGCACACCTCAAGTGGCAATTTGGGTCTTCAGATTTTTGAAGGAAGCTCTTACAAAGTCAAGCATTTCAAATGATTTATTAAGTGCTTTCGGTGTTAGGGGAGCAAAGGACAGCAGGTGGAATCCATCTACATGTCTAGAAGTGCAATACAGAGGAAACTGCTGTCACATACTTTCTTCCTGAAGGCGTGCCATAACCTGGACATCCGTCAAGTCCTGCAGTTTATATCCCATTGAGATGGAGTCATCGGATGTACTCAGCTCACTGTCCACTGACGACTGAGAGCTCAGGGCAGAATGCATGCTTAGGTAACCTTGAGGGAGGAAGAGAGGGGAAAGAACAGAAAAAGCACTTAGACAGCCACATACAAACCAAGAGCAAGGAGCAGAATATTTTCTCCAGTAATAAAAATCAGTGCAGGTGTGAGGTTCATTACTGAGATGCAGTTGATAGAAATAAGAAGATAGCAATGCTTTAAAAAAAAAAAAAAAAAAAAAGTGTTTTTGAAAGCAATACGCTTGCTGAATAATTCTCAAAAAGGTTTCTCCAAATGACCATGGAAATAAAAACACTGTCTGACCTAGATAAAGCATTTTAAAACCACTAGAAAACACCATTTCCAGCTAGTGGTTTGTTTTCCAGCTGAGTGGCTTTAGATGCCTCATCTGAAAAGGCACAACATTTTTCCAGTTTCAAGATGCTTTGGTGGTGCTTTGTCTGTCCAGTAGTGCAGTGTGGTGCAAGAGAGGTGTATGCGTGTGCATTTTATACAAATACATATGAGCTCCAGATCAAGACACTGCAGTCTCAAGACTGTACTATATAGCATAACACAACCCCGTTTGCCTGCTTATGGTGTTAAGAAAAGACATTTGAAGTAAAACTAACATGTTGGCAGGGATAGCACTAGTAGGAAGTGGCATAATAAATCACCTATGAAACACGCCACTGACTAAAAGGTCAAGGCTAAAGTGCTCCGAACTGAGCCACAGCCAGCAATAAAATGCACATGACAACTCCATTGTGGGAGAAGGACAACTGGCTTATCTTGTATTAGTTACTGATCACAGTGATCTTATCATCATACTTCTCTTTTTGGTAACTCCAGACAAGTTTTCAGCTTATTAAGCCACAAGTGATCAGGGAGATACTCAACCAAATCTTGACTCCTGATGGAGTACGTGCTGGTCTTGCTCTGTTGCGACACCTCTGCTACAGTCTCAAAAGAGACTCTCAGGATGTAGTAACACAAGCCTTATGGTACAGATGCACATTACCCACTTGACTTACTGTATTTGTATAGCATAGTGCAGGGTCAGGTGATATAGCTTAAGTTTAGACTTTTACTCATGTTTCTTTTGAACTCCTTGCAGGAATACAAGCACAGAAAATAGTCTCCATAAAAGAGAAAATGGAATTAGATAGGAAGACACCAGAAACAATTGTTAATTATATATAGTTTGAGAGAGAAGGAGGAAAAAAAAAAAAGAAAGAAAGAAAAACCCCACTCACACCACTCAATGAATGAATTTGAAATTACTCATTAGATGACAGAACATCAGAACATTAGGACATTAATCTGGGTCAAAAATATTACAGGCTAAAACACAGAGCAGGGGAAAATCCTGACCCATTCTCATACTGCAACAGATCAGTTTGAGGTTAAAAAATAAAAAAAATTAAAATTAAAAAAGGGTAATACAGCTACAGCAGACTTTTGGTGCGTGACCAGTTCTAGAAGTTGCACAGATGCCTCAGGTTTGCACATCAGTGAAAACTGGTATGAAAATTGGGTCGTTATAGATCTAGTTGCATATCTTGAACCAAAAGATATAAACACAAGTAAGCTCAAAAAAGAAAACATAAACAAAAACCTGAACACACAGATAAAGGAAATATTTTAAGGAGATGATTTAGAGATTTCCCCCTCTTCCCCCCGCAAAGAATTCAACTTGCCAAAATTCAATTTACATGCATCTCTCCTTCAGTAAATACATAAGCATTCATTCATATCTACTGGTTTAAACAACAAAACAAAAAAAAACCCCACACAGATCCAGAAGGACCTGCGGCACAATTTCTTTTCAAGATTAATTTAACATCAAGGCTCAAGCCAGCAACTGTTAAAACATGCTTTATGCTTTTAAGCATGCAAATTACAATGTAGCAATTTCCACAAAAACTAAACCAAATAAAGAAGCCTCATGTGATAAGCCAAGGGGCAAAGCATTTCTAATAATAAAAGAAAAAATGAATAGTAACTGCATTACGGATAAATGATGCTATTGAAATAGCCCCTTAGGCAGCAACTTAAAAGCGGAGACAGACCCAAGGCCAAAACATTTAGGAGGTTTCACTGTTTCATCTACAAACACGTAGAAAAATTCCTGTTAGAAGTTAAAGTTGTCTCTCAGTTAAGAGCACTGACTCCAAATACAATGAAGTCTGAGGAAAAGTTTTTATCAAATCGTGCTCACTTTCTCATGCAGACAATTCAAAGACATGATCTGCAAACTACACCTTTTGTCTTAAAACACAAGGCTTCTTTTCTTGTCTGGGTTTACATTAAAAAAAAAAAAAAGAAATTTCAAGCTCTAGAGACAGAAAAGAAAGTAACTTTATACAGTTAATTTTCATGTATGATAACATTATTCAAAGAGCAATGTTTTAATGGTTTTCTGTTTTGGCCCCATCACTTGTTTTGTATTTAATGTCACATAAAATTAGTACAATTAAAAAAAAATACAGAGACACAGTGTTATAAAAACAAAAACAGTAAGTACACATATGACATTTAGAATGCAAGGAGATTTTCTCTCAGGTAACATATCAAAATAAGGTCTTTGATAGGGCATATTAAAATAAGAAAACCCCATGGGTGACCTTTCTCTCTTGACAACTTTTCTACGCGCCATGCCTGAAATAGCCCATTATTCATCCTCCTTGCATTTTAAATACTGGAGAGATTTGCACTGCTCTACTGACATGCCATACCTGAGCTGCCACAGGTTAGTAGTGCTTTGTTAGTCGATTTGAGATGCCCAGGAGAGTTTAGTGCATTGCTACAGGAGCCTGTCTCTGTGTTCAAATTATGTGCACTTGGTGATGCCAAGGGACTGCAATACAGGTTTTTCCATCTACTGGCTAGAAGGAAAAAAAAATACAAGAAAGCCATGGAAGTTAACAGATCACCTCAAAAACAACAAAGAGCACAGGAATAAAGGCAGGCATCAGGTCAAACAAGATTAACTATTATAATTGTTGTACTTTGAATGAGACTTCTTGATGGCAGCAGTTATGAGACTTATTCATAAGTTTTAACAAACTTAGCTTTTTAGAAGACCTACATCCCTGAAAGTTTCAATTCTGGTCTTCAAAAAGGACTCTTGTCATAAGTACCTGTCACTTGCATACCCCATCTTTGTTCATAAAAAAGCCTAAATGGAAATTTAGGTTTAAATATGTATTATTCTGAATTTACCCTTTTGAAATATTTACTCCACATGCAGACTTGCATATGAGTTAGTGAAACAACCAAAAAAAGAGGTAAGGAGCAAAGCTCAGTGTGATTTAAAACCAGTAACCAATAGCAATGATTCACTATGGAGGTATCTGTGTGGGCATGGGTTTATAGAAATAATAGACAATATTTTAGTTAAAAAGCACTGCTAAAGTAGATATAAAGTCCAGATAAAAATCCAAAATCAAAACAGAGGTAATTCAATTAAGAGACACACTTTTAAGTGCAGCTGTCTTATAAAAGTAAACAAAAGATGTTCTCAAACCACATTCAGTTATCTTAAAACAGGCATTTCAAGGACAAACTTAAAATAAGGCTGATTACAGGCAGTGCTAAAGGCTCTGTTGGTATGCAAGTTTGAAAAGAAAGTGGCCTCTCTGCTTTCAAATCACTGAGGGAGAATTACTGGTGAAACTAGAATTGTCATTTCTGCATTTATACAGAGGCAAAGCTCACCAGTTTAAGGCCTATGCAGACTAGCACCTCTCTGCTGCGCGGAGGTTGCTTTTTTCAGCGCTTAAGACCATCAATGGACTTCAAAATACTAATTCTCTCCAACTAATTCTCTTTCTCAAACAAACTGCTAACCACAGTATTTGTCCTGAGACTTCCAGGACTCAAAGCAGACAGACAGGGTTGCAACATGCCCTGCTTTAAAGCGATTTTCACCGCCCAGTTGTTAGAAGAAAGCCACAAGACTAGCCACTCTCCTGCCCAGCTGCAGGGTAGAGAACAGCTGTAACAGAGGTAACTTCTAAAATGTAGAAAGAGATTCCTTATTCACTTCAATTCTGTCTTACATTTCAGCGATTCAGCTCAGGACCTGCAAATTTTAAATAGAGAAACCAGGAAGGCATTTGGAAAGGCAAAGGTAGGATATTCTCCAGATTGTTTGCCAGCTGATGCAGTATGGATATGTATAAACCTAACAACCCTCTCAGTTTTATAACAAGATGAGCTATACATCTATTCTAGCAGCTCTTGAAATAGTTGAAGACTCACGTGGAATAATCGTTTTGTGTTTGGATAAAGAGGGAAGCAAAAGAGAAAACAAACATAAGACTGCAGAATACCAATGTAGCAGTATGCAACTACTGAAAAGGTTCTATAGCATTTTTCCATTTCAAATAGGTTAACTAAGATTCTTTTTACAGTGATTACGTAACACAGCTGAAACAGCTCCAAATAATTGCCATTAGAAACGATGATTTTTTTTTTTTATTAAATAGAGAAAGCTGCAATAGTTTCACAAAGTTTCTCCCTAGAAAGACATTTTCCCCTGTATTTTTATTTTAAAAACATTTAATACATCAATCGTTAAGGGTCTGAAACATATTTTTGGGTTTAGGCTCTGAACACATTAAAAACAAACAAAAAAAGAAGTAATCAATTTGTCATTAGATGTGGAGTACCTCTTTTTTTTTTTTTTTTTTTTTTTAAGTTGCATTTGTTTGGGGTATTACTTATAATTCATACTGTTATCTTAATGTTTGCAAAACCATTTTTACCTTCAGTAGTTGAAATAATCCACTGTACCTGAAAAGCAGTGCGGTCTTTATATGGTACCTGATGTAGTTTTACAAACATGCACTAACAGCTGCAGGTATTCTCAAATATTATAAAGTGCAAACTCAAAGTTTCTGCCATTTAATTATTTTTTATTGATGTAAAGTATACAAGTTGAAGTGAAAGGAACTCAAGGGAGTAACGCCAGTTTACACACCTTGGTCAAGCCTGTTGATAAGCGTGCGGCAGGCGGCTTCCGTCTCCGGACTGGGATTGTCCAGCACCTGCCGGCACCATTTTAAAGGGGAGCCCATTTTTGGCTCTCCAGATGATTTTCTTGGAGACACATACAGCCTTAAAGCAAAGGTGGAGAGAAAACAGTGTAAAAGTTCATTAACCCAAAGCAGACATCCATGTAAGTAGAATTTCCTAAATAAACCTAATACTAGATTATTAAAGAGTTAAAAAAAAATAAAAAATATCACATAAACCCAGGTGCTAATTACATTGTCATCACTACCAACAGTAAAAACATATCACCTGAATCCACTTTCTTTGAAGAGCTGGTATGCAGAATATGTTTTCATAAAGCATTCAATAGCGTGGAGATGGTTCTAATTCTGTATCAAATTGCTTTTTTTAAAAGTTACTTTAATAGTATTTCTCTTTCATTAAAGAAAATGTGCATATACAGTTCTGAATTTCCCACCTGTAACTATTTCATAATTAACTATTTCTCTCTAGAAAGGTTAAAGGGAATAAAACCACACAGATAAGCAACACAAAAAATTTTACTGGCACATCCAACACTCACAATTTTGAAGTCACAAAAAAACTACCAATAGATATATACTTTAAAATACTAATAAATTGAGATAAATATATATTTTCAAGTACAGGTTTGACAAATTTTAGTAATATCTATAAGGAAAAAAGGAAATATCTGTAAGTATAAAAGTAATATCTATAAGGAAAATCAGCATTGTATACATATAGAATTCAATACAGATCTTAATTCTTGAATGTCATTGAGTGAAAAAAATCTCACACAACGGATTTCCAACTGCACAGCCTTAAGTCACACACGTAAATATGTTTTGCTGCTCTTGTGAATGCATTTTGTAGCCATGCAGGCTGCAAAAGGATGCTCAATATTGTTCCCCTGAACTCATTCAAAGGAATATAAGAATGATTCATCCTTGAGCTGACTTTCATACCTGTGACATGACTTGAAGAGCTGCAGCACTGCAGTTTATCAAAGGGTCTTAGAGGACTATAAACGGGGAGCAGGGTGGTGGAGGTGGAAGAGCAGCTTTGAAAACAAAGTTTTGACCTTGTCAACAAGGCCATAAAATTCTCCAATATCTGTGTACCAAATTTCTCAGTGCAAAACGCAGCATTTAAGGATAGAAAATGATCATTAGGATGGTTTTAAAGGAGTCTACTTGCACTGCAACTCCCTCCTCCCTCTTCTGTCTTTCAGGAAAATGTACAGCTAATGATAATAAAGTGTTATGCTATGCAGCAAGACTCAGATCTTTTTTTCCCCTCCAATTACTTGGTCTCATTCATATTTCTTACCTTTCATTCATAAGCAAACCCTATCTCCAAGAAAACTAACATATATCATTAAGATATTTTCAGAATTATACTATAGATTTCTTAAAATACACACCCCTCTCATTTTTACAATATTTAGGATCATACTAGTGAACACTCAGCTTACAGGTGTCCTAGACATGAAAGCATCACCAATGTTTGTCCAAAATAAAACATACAGACCACTACAGTATTTAAAATACTGCCCTTGCATCAAAGTGTCTATCTAACCTTTTATCCTATCTCCAGTCAACAGCAGATGGACAAGGATAAGCAATATAAATACATAATAAATAAAGAACACATCTTTCAGTATACCCAGAATGGTGTCCCACAATTTCACAATTTGGGGCTAGGAGATTTGAGTATTGCTTTACACAACAGCTCAGCAGGTATTTTTCCCCCTCCAGTGAATCCATCCAGTTCAAATCTGTATCTACTTTTATAACTCACAGCACCCAGCTGCAATGAGTTTGCAAAGGCACTGACATGCTGTATGAAGAAGAACCTCTATTCTCTCATTTAAAAAGAGTCACTGCTATTTACGGTTGATATTTCCCAGTTCCTGGGGAAGGAATAGGGATGGAAAACAATTATTCTCTCTTGCCCTTTGACATGACTCCTGTCTTTACATGACCTCTATTGCATCCCAAACCCTGGCCAGACACCTTTTCTTATTCAGGGTGCAGAGTCACAGTCATTTGTCAACAGAAGCTTTTTCATAACAAACTTTACACAGAGCTACAATGAAATACTCCCAAAGCCACTTCAGTACTGACAAAACAAGTGATGAGAAATATGCACACAAATACTCTGGAAAGCACAACATTGCAATGCAATAGAACAGGAAAGGCAAAAATGGGGAGCTCTCTCTCTCTCTGGAAAGCAATATAATAACGAAAAAGGAGGCCAGTAATTTCCTTAAGGCAGCTCGTGCTGTTTTTCACACATCTTAGGTTAAGGAAGAAAAACCTTGCTCTACTTAGGGAAGCTCTGGTTATAGCCAGCTCCTTCCTAGTGGCTGCTCATAATCCTGCTTGTACTTGGCACTGTATCAGCTGAAAAAGCTGCTGCTCAGGTGATTGCTGGAAGCCCATTTCCTCATGGCACAGGCCAGCCTGCTTGCTAGGTTGTAGAAGTTGCCTGCACTGTCAGAGGACTCATATTTTTTTTCAGCTAACAAGACTAACGACAAAAGATGTCACTTATAACTCCACTAAACACAACTAAGTAAGTACGGTTCAATTTTTTTGAGAGCGTTGCCAGTCACTTTTTATAAAGGGATGCTTTTAGAGGTGCTCTGGTTTGATTTCACAATATCAGGCTTACTATTTCTCTTGCAGAAGAGTTTAACACACTTACCAAGCTAACGTCTTAAAACGCACTAGCACAGCTGACTTTTGAAGCACTACAAACCATCATCTTAGAAATTAAAAATACTAGCCCCACAGATAGAAGTAAACATTTTCCAGACACAATAGCATGGATTAAGTCACTTTTTACTAGTTTCCCCCCACACCCACCCAGTTTTGTCCTTCTACACCCGCCTAGCACAACTGATGCAGCAGGAAGGTTAACACAGTATCATGTTTCCAGCCTAACCAAAACAAACCATCTTCATCCCAAAGAGGTTTATAAGATAAGCTAAATAGGCTCGGCTCAGTTTAAAAAGAGTCTTGGTAGCTTTATGCTTTAAATAGATTTGTCAGCATAGCTTAATTCAATAAGCATAGGAGAAAATATACACAGACATAACCTTAAACATGCATAAAAATTGCAGTTTATGCATAAGCTTCAGTATTTCTTGGTTTAACAAATAGCTGATAGCTGAGTAAGTTTTATCTTGTATTCTGTTCCTCTAAGCCTGCAGTTGGGTGTGAAGGAAGCTTTATTTATGTGGCAAAAGGTTACATTTTACATATATTTGTGTCAAAATTCATATGATTATTAAGAAGCTCTTTAGAAAGTTACAAGGTCTAATGCAAAATTCAGGGAGTAAATGTTTGGGTGCATATTCTCAACATAATATATAGGTATTTCCTATGAACTCATTAAATAGGATCGAGGCTTTCTTTGCTTTCCGTAGCTTCCTACCAAAACCTATACTAAAACATATTCCATCTCTGCTTACTATTATTTGCACTCCTTTTCCCCATATCAAGCATTTTGAGAAATGCACTTCTGGTAGAGGCAAGTAGTGTTAGCTGTGCTGTAAGTGCAAAATGGGATTATTCCTTTATCAAGAATATAGGCTACTGAAAAATAAATTTATGGCTTTTTTTGCTTGTTTTGGTGGTTTATTTCAACACTCGTGTTTATTTTAAAAGCAGAACCATCCTCTAGAGATAGAATTTTTCTTTGGGGTATTGGTGTTTAATTTTTAAAGTATCGCATGGCCACAGAGTCACCAAGGCAGACCTTATATTTGACATACTCTTCTAAAAGGAACTTACCCTAAGTAGTTGCTTACTTGCCAAAAGAACTTTTAAAAGACTTCACATGATTTTGCTTGTTTAAGCACAGAAGAATATATATAAAAGCTAATTTTAAGACTCATGTTAATGTGTTGGCCATTTTGCCAAAGAAATCTAGAATTCTTTCCACAAAGATGTTCGTGAGGAGTAACAGTAGCAATAGGAGGAAAAACTTCCATTGAATCAAAGTGAACATCTGTAGTTAAAGGCAAGGGGAGGACAAGGGATGGAGGAGTACTCATTTCAACTCATTTCACAAACATAAGTCAAAGGAGATGCAATAATACTATAAGAAGGACAAAAGTTTAACAGTCTTTTCAGTTTTTGCTCCATCTGCCTAAATTTCTTCCAACGGGAAACTCCTAAAACCACTTTATATTGCTGAGGGAGTTGAAATTTAACACATTTCATCACAATTCCAAGCCTAGGTTCTACCTCCCAAGTATTAGCAGGAAATATAACTGACAGATGACAAAACACCTAGTAAATCACACAGGTACATACAACAAAACAACTAATCCAAATTAGCACACAATGAATAACCTCATTTCACAGAGCAGCACAGCTAAATTCTCGTGAGCTCCCTGCATGCAGGAATGACAAACACTAAGGAAGACAAACAAGATAACACTCCACAGCAAGTGTATCTTGACAGCTCCCTTCTATTAAATAACAGTTTTAACTCCTAAACTGCTTGGAGAAAAGTGCTTTGAAGTGTAACATAACAGAGCTGACTAGTAACTACATGAGGGCAAAAACTGGTAACATCTAAATTAAGACATTCTCATTGAATTCGACAGCACGGAGAGGCGACTTTCATGTGCACTGATTGTGTCACACACATTTACAAATGTGAAGAGCTATTTGAAAAAGTAACAGTAAAACAAATCAAGGCACAGCCACCAAAGAAACACAGAATTAGGTGCTGCATGGGATGAAGTAATTCATGCTTCAGGTGAGTTCTGTCAATGAAATGCTGTATTCAAAGACAAAAAAAAAATAAGAAAGAATAATGCTTCAGCAAAGGGAAGAAGCATCATCACTGCAAACAGTAAAGAAATGAAGAATGTAGCTGCATCTGCAGAGAAAAACAGATACACTGATATGCTCACTCCTTTGTGCTTCAACCCTGGCCCTCCTTAAAGCAAGGAAGGTTTGCTGTTGCTACTTCAGCTAAAGTAGCAAAAATCCTCACAGTAGATTTAAATAGGGATTTCAACCCTATCAAGGCACATAGACATCAGCACAATAGTACAATAGAATTTGTCTTAGAGTTTGGAAGCCTTTTTTAAAATAGAAAAGTTATATAAAAATATAGAGAGAACATTAAGATTGAGGAAAAAATAAACTTAAAATTTAAGAGATGTTAGACGGACAGATTAAGCGTGTGGCTGGCATCTTCCTCCAAGAGGTTAAAAAAAAAAAAAAAAAAAAAAAAAAAAAAAAAACCAACACCCTCCAA
>JAWLRI010000229.1:3530260-3590809 GCA_034781795.1 Crypturellus tataupa
GCTACGAACTGCACCGTTTTGTTTTTAACGCTGTCGTTTGTCTCCAAAAGTCCCTTCTTTTTGCACCAAAGCAGCAGCGCGATCCCCTCCCGCTCCCAAGCCCACAGTCGGTGCTGCTCAGGCCCCACTAACAGGCCCACAACAGCCAAGCTCAGGTCTGAGCGAGCTTCAGAGAGGTGATCAAATGTAGATGGTGCCTTATTTTTGTCCTCGGGGAAATGGAGTCTCTCCAGCGCACATGGAGAATCTGCAGGAGAGCCAGCGGCAGCAGAACATGCACGTCTTAAATGACTCTCATTTCTTCTCAGGAGGGGCAGTCTGGCCACTCTGGAAACCGCAGTGATAGACAAAAGCAAGCTAAAAGCTTGTAGTTATTTTTTTAAATAGTTGCAAGAGTGACACGTGGCTTTTTGGTGGAAAAACAAGCGAAGGGCACTGAGCCGTGACCACGCGCTGCCATGCGGGCCGGGTGGCAGCTCGCAGCAGCCTAGGCCTAGGAGGAGGGAACAGGCAGCACCCCTGAGAGCAGCCTGGGAGACGGAAAGCAGACACACCTGTGTCCTGGGGCAGGTTTTGCCCACACGCAGGACAAACACAGGGCCTCGGTTTTGCTTCTACTCAAGATGCCCCCTACTCTGACTAAAAATGGTGTCAAGTCTTCCTTTTCCCCATGTGGTTGGCAGGATTTTAAAGCAAACAGCATTAAACTGTGTGAAGACCCTCAGCTCACACCTTGACTTAGGAAGTTACAGTCCACCACCTCCTTTAAGGATGGCCTTTCCCACGGGTGCCTTCCCTCCTGATCCTCTGTAAGGCAACGGGTGACTTTACCGACAGTCATGGTCACTGTGGGGCCCCTGCAGTGCAAAATATGACACAGACCGGCAGACCAAGGGGGTCCTGTAATGGGAATATGTTATGTGATGACACAGCTGAATGGGTCGCACAGGAGCATTTATTAGAGCTGTACCCTCAAGGTTAAACAACTGCTACAGGAAAATGCAGTGCCGAAGAGATACAGTGCAAAATGTACGATGGACCAAGCCCTTTCCCCACAAGGCCACGCACCCATGAGGAACTCTGTAATCAGTGAAAATGTTATTTCTGCAGATTCTCTCCTCCAAGTGCATCTGTAACAATGTACCCATCTGTTCCGCATTTTAAGCAATTCCCTTTCGACCGTGGCATAAGGTGGCTGGTGACAGCTTCCATACCCGTCCTTCCCGGCCACAGGTACAGGCAGGAACCGCAGACCAAGGTTTTCAGAAATGAGCAGCAGTTTTGGGAGATTCAACACGAGATGCTTGTGAGCCTCTTCTGCTCAAAAACATCTCAACTTAAGAACTTAAAACTGTAGGCACCCAAAAGCAGTAGTCACTTCTGAAATCGTGGCTTCGTGATTTCTGCCATGGGCTTCTCCGACGTGCTTTCATACGTGGCTTCACAGCAGCAGTTGGTCCCTGGCTATACTAAGCATGCTCAAAATGGAGTTGCCCCTTTTAACACTGACCTTGCTTTCAAGTTTCCACCTAAAAAGCTCTTCAGTGGTAAAGCTGCTACCAATTTCAACAGAGTTCCCCTCATGGAGTGCTTCTAAGGTCATGCCTGTTAATTCGGTTAAATAACTGGTACAGTGGCCTAAAAAAAGCTAAGCAGCACTGTGCTGTAGAAACACTAACTTGCTAAGCTTTTGCATGCATGCCAGCTTCCATCACTAAGAGCAGAAAGAATTCTCTGGCTAACAATAGTCTGCATTAGAGCTTTTGCCATCACCCATTTTGAAGAACGAGCTAATACAGAACTGACTTGGGTGCTCTGCAGGTATTTCTAATGCTCGCAGAGAGGAAACAGTAACTTTTTGGATACATTCAGAGCTGTATTTTAAAGCAGAGAAACTGATTTCTTAGGTTTCAGTGTTCACTTTCCTCAGTAAGGCAGCATTCAGCCTCTCAGTGGCTTAACTAAGGGTTAAAATTATGACATTCTGACTTTCAGTATGTAGAGCACTTGCTAGGAGTTCAATCTGGGGAGTTAGCATTTGTGATGTAAATAACTTGCAGCAATTAAAGGGCATTACAACAAGCCTTGCTGAGGCCAGGGAAAATTCAGATTCAGCTGAGCAGCATTTCTTGTCAGGAGCCAATTGAGATACCTGTTTTCTGACACATTTTTTGGCCATTGGACACTTCCCATCAGAAGCCAAGTTAGATGAGCAGGTGAAAGAGAGTTATCTTCCCAAACAGGCAGCAGACATGCATGCTGCTGCAGGAAGCCACTAGGGAACAGGCAGAAAAGGGAAATTAAAGCTGACACACAATTAAAGTTATTCTGCATGTGCTGCTGAAAAGCCATGGAAAAGCAAATGGAAATCAGGCAGAAGCTATTTCTAGGTGAGATTTTGGGGTGAAAAAGAAACAGAAATAAGCTTTTGCTAGGAGCTAGACTCAAAGCTTCCTGGGGATCCAAATTTAGTGTTTAACACTTCTCAGATATGCCTGCTTTGTGCCAGCTGATAGGCACTAAGCTGCAGCCTGATTGCAAAAGTGAAAGAACAAATCAAAAAAGATTTTTTTGCAATTAGCTTAGAGCTAAGGAGCTTCTACCTGATTTCCAACCCAGGGAGCCCTAGGGAATCTTAATGAAGGTAAAGACAAGTGGAAAAGCTCAGCACCTTTGGAAAAATCAGCCCACTTATCTTTTGTAGTCAACACTGCCTTATCTTGTTAACATTGACACTTGTCTTGTATACAGCTGACAGCATAAACTAGTGGATGTTAAACTCATTCATTGTGATGAAGCAGCAAGAGAGAAAATAACTCGAGCAAAGGGGGAGCAGGAACACTGCTATCTTATCCAGTCAGAAAGTGCTAGATACGTTGTGATATGTGCTGCCGAGGACTTTCCACTGGCTGCCGTCTCAGCTTTGCAAAACCCTGCAAGCAAATAAGAGATGAGCACAGGATGTGGGTACTGCACAAAAAAACTGCATTGCAGAGGTCAGTGAAGCAGATGAACACACAGGAATGGGATGAAAAGGGCCAGCTAGTCACATTGCATTATGTGGCAAACACAGCAGCAATCTATGGGATGGAGCAGCCACCTCTTTCTTTCCTTTTCTCTGCTCTTTCACGGGGCAGAGAGGGGGATGCAGGCACTTTTTTTTACAATCTCACGGTCATGGCAAGGTTTCCAGTGGCTGCTGTGGTGACTCTTATCCCCACAGGATCATCAAACTAAAAAAAAAAAAAAAAAAAAAAATCCAGCCTCCTTCCTTGTTGATTTGTCAGTAAAGTGTGCAGTCCTTCAGTTTGATCCCCAGTGATCTTCACCTCAAAGGATTTTTACAAGAAGCAGCAACTTCACCTGCCACTCACATGCTTCCTTCTCACTAGAGGAAAGTTAACACTGTCACACTGCAGTGGGTTTGCCCAGGAAGTGAAGGGGAACCTGCTTCCTGGGAGGGCCCAAGAGGACTCTCAACCTCTAATGGCTGTTTTGCTCCTCTCTCCAAAGTGAAGCTAACACAGCCTTTTTATCACATCATGCCCAGACTTCCCTCTCTGTAAGTGTGCGACCTGGGACGAGATGTGGTGTGATTCTAGTTATTTCTGTGACAAGGCTTATTGTTTCTGACTAAAAACCTACAGGAGTATCCCCACGTGGGTCACTTGGTGAGTATGAGGGTTAAATGCTCATCGTTCACCAAGCGCTTTGTGAGCTCTCAACCAGCTATTTATGCTGATGCTGCACAGGGGCACTCACCTAGAAGAGCTTCTCATAGCACTTGTCACAGTGGACAATGTCCCGGTGGATGAATATTTTATCCAGAAGGTCTCCCATTGCTTTGTGGCAAATTCCACACTGCCAAAGGAAAAAACAAGATGGTTGAACAGTGAACAAAGCACTACATGGTAATGTCAGTATGAAGGGAGCAAAGGAATGAATAGTCTCTGTATCATTTTAAAGGTGGTGGAAATGCCAAATGAGCAGCCTTCAAGACTCAACACTTCTAAAATAGAGACCAATGTCACCAGGAGTGGTTTCCCCCCATACCCAACATTTGTACTCCTAAACTTTGCAAAGTTTGAGAGATCCAGCAAGACATGTACTGGGAGATAGATGCCACAAAGTTACCTGTCTACCTCAGATAGGAATATGAGGAAAGAGAATGTCCTCTAGCGAGACGGCGAGTGACAGGTGAAGTTACTGCTTTATTTAAAGACCCCTTGAGATTAAAAAACTGTGTGGACACTGAAGAGCTGTATGCTCTGAGAGAACAGCAGTTCTATCGGAGAGAATTCTGCTTGCTGAGATGCATTTATTATTATTTTGAGCTGAAAAACTTTTGAGACACAACCAAAATCGGTGACAAAACCGGCTGTGGATGCAAGCTTCCAGTGCAGACTATGTGTAAAATATACACTACTGTAAAAGTGCGTGGACAGAATTTGAAATAAGACTCCCCAAACCTCCCATGTCCCATTTCATAGCAACATGCCTAAGGTGGTCAGCAGTAAGGTTTTTTTTACCCTGAAACAGTATTCGTGGCAGCAGATGTTAAGGTGCTCTATGATGATCTTCGGGCAGTCGCGGATCTCACGGCCACAGTAACTGCAAACAGCCTCACAGGACCTGGGAAGGAGCAGAACAGTGAACTGCACCATGGGGCCTCTAATGCAAATGAACTCCAGTCCCATCAGTGCCCCACATATGTTGTGGCTCAAAGGCACAGAGCACAGGAGCAGAGCAGTACAGAGCATTCAGTTTCACTATCTTTTCAAAAGACTGTGTAAACTTCCTGCTGTGATTTCACCAAGTACATATCAGCATTATAACAAAGTGAAACCTTAACATAGTGTCTGTGCAAGTCTGCTGAAATGGTCATGCAGCTCTAAACTGTCCTACCTCAGCAGGGGAGAGCTGGACAGGTAGCTGTGGTGGCTGGAGGTTGCTCTGTCCAAATTGGTCAAATCAACAAGGCTGCCACTGGAAATGGAAGGAAATATCAGCGCTTAGCATTGATACATGGGAAGAGCATTGTACATGGAAACATTCATCGTTTAGGATAACCTAAAGTCCTGAGTCGCAGCGCTTCTGTGCCTAAAACGAGGAGATTCACCCTGACAACAGGACTCCTTGGAGCCTGAGGGAGGTGGCAGGATATGCAGCCGCCCTGCCCTGCAGCCTCTCCTCCCTTTGCCATGTGGTGCTGGCAGCAGCTCATAGCAACTTCCACTGCACCCTCTCCATTCTCCACATGTTTCCAACCACGTACCTCTTGCTACCACCAAACCCCTCTGACAGGCTGGTTTACTCATTAAAATGGCAGAAAAGAGGGGACCAGCCTCGCTGGGAGCAGGGGAGGAGAGACGAGGAGTAGTAGAAAAGGATGGGAAAGGCTCTCCTGCCAGGGAGAGCCACTGCTGCCTTGTTTGCACTGCCACAGCTCCTCATACCTGCCATAGCGTGGGGAGGATGATAACTCGCTGCTGTTCACATACTCCTTCACAAAGAGGATCCCCTTTCTAGGGAGAGACAGAAGCAGG
Organism: Crypturellus tataupa; assembly: GCA_034781795.1. Classification (NCBI taxonomy): domain Eukaryota; kingdom Metazoa; phylum Chordata; class Aves; order Tinamiformes; family Tinamidae; genus Crypturellus; species Crypturellus tataupa. Next base: position 3,535,807 of record JAWLRI010000229.1, read on the forward strand.
ACAAGAAGCATTTGCATTAGAAAAGACTGAAACTAATGAGGGACAGCACCAGGGACTGCATGTGTGCACTTGGACACAGAACATGTGCATGAAAAGGCACAGAGTGAGATCCTGTTATTCCCAAATAAATACCAGATTTCAAGCACTGATGCTAAATAACACCTAATACACCCCTCTAATTAGCGACCAAAGCAAATCATGTTAATTAAAAAGAATGGGACGGATAATGTAGCTCTTTCATCCAGTTATCCTCTGTTTTGCAAGGATAAATGTCTTTTTCAGATCATCTCCGGATTATGCATACACACAGTAAGCACTCAGAGAGCCTGTGGTAACAGTAAACAGTAAAATCCTATTGGCACCAACATTGCTTGCAGTGAATGCTTTGCCACTAGAATATCTTCAGTATTTTCATGCTCTGCAAATTGCTGGTCTGTCTGTGGGGTGTTTCTTTCTTACAGAACTGACCTTCCTTACATCTTCTTCCTTTTTTTGTAATTCTGATGACAACATGACATAACCCCATCTGTCCGTCTGCCTAACGCTCTGCGACAGACCGAGAGGAGACCCTGCCCACCGTGTCTCTTCGCAGAGCTATAAAATTAACTAATCAGGCTCTTTCTCCGTGGTTCATTTTCATTGCTGCCTCTAAGCTGTGACTAATCCCTTCTTCTTATAGGGAGAAATTAAGCCATGTTCCAGCTAAAGGAACAAAAGAAGAGCTTTTTTTTTTTTTTTACCTAGCACAGACCTTTCCCATAGCAAGGGTTTCAGATGAGAGTTCCTACTTAGCAGTGTTGTGACAAACAGCCTTTGGCAAGGCTTGGATGACCCACATATTGCCTGGCAGGGTGTGCACTGACCTCACACAAGTCTGAAATCTGTCCTTAATTTGTGTGCAGATTTCAGTCATTTTCATCTTTAAGGTAAAGCCCGTGAAAACTACGGATCCCAGAATACAATACTGAGTTGTCACTATCATCGTCTCACACTGCAGATCAGGATCCCATGCTGGCCCCAAAGTACTCTGATGGGCTTGCTGTAAAATCACAGCCAACTCCTGCTCCTTACCCAGCGGCGTTGGGGTCAAGTCCATACCCAGAGGCTGTCAGGCTGTTGTACTGCAAAGTGGCAGCTGGAGTGGAGATCCTCTCACTTGAACTTGAAAGAAGCCTGGAGAGAAAGGGAGAGAAGCCTATGGACACTGGGAACGTGAGCTCTGACATAATCCAAGCCGTCTGCCAAGGAAAGACCCACCACTGCTGTTAGAAGGGAAGTTTGGAAGGGTGCAGTATTAAAGCCATCAGCTACACAGATCAATTCATCTTCATCACAAACCCGAGAGGCTCTTTTCTCTTTTTTTAAAATTGCTAGATATCAGGTGCCTCCTGACATCTTCCCCGGGGAAGTGATTTGGGAAAGCCTTACTTTGAGGCCACAGGAAAAAAAGATGACACAAGATCTTCAGAAGAGAACAGACCTTAAGCAAATCATATAGCCTGAATAGGTGCAACTCCAGAGAAAAATGACACACAATACATTGCAGAAGAGAAGGAGATGGGGACATACTGGCCAAGATCCAACATAACTAGCCCCAAATTAATCACCCTCAAAGCTGCAGTGGAAAAAAGAACGTAAAACTATGGCTACTAAGCTGTCATCAGAACACTGCTAAGTAGCAAGACCTGTTACGTCTGCCTTCGGGGGATGCAGCTGATCTTGCCCAGAGCCAGCTCGAGGCTCTCCAAAGATCTCACATCTCCTGTTCTTGTGCAAAAGCACCCTACCTACACCACCCCCACACTGCTCTACCCACCTGCACTCTGCCAAAGTTCTTCCTGCCCACACTTACTGTACAGATCCAAACCTACACTGGTGCCTCCATACAGTGCCAGGCTGCACTGAAATAGATTGAAACTGCACTGGAGGTCTGTAGAGAAGCCCAAAGCAGTACTATTCCACAACAGGTACCTCCTGCCTCTTCCACCAGCTTTGTTTTGAGACCAGTTCAGTCATTTAAACACTGGTTTTCAGTGATCTTCTTCCTTGACATCTTGATATGCTTTCAGCTCTTTTTTTTTTTCCTTTTTTTTTTTTCTCTGCAGTTTCTGTAAAGGCCAATTTCTCATGATGAGAAGGTAGCCAGGAATAATATGCACTCTGTTCTAGCACTCATGTGGTAGAGACTCTCCAACATCCAGAGGTGGGTGTATCACACAGATCCTGTGCTGGGACCTGTTTAAAAGTAGCTGTTTAAAAGTAGGTCTGTACATCCAAACGACAAATGCCACCCTGGGAACCCTTACATCTCTTGGCTTTGCTTCATAGCTCCTGTTCCACAGCAGTTTTGTGGGAATTTCTCTCACCACCATTGAGACTATCCATTTACCTGGTGCTGTTATAGTCTGAGCTGTCCATGTAGAACGGCACCCTGTGGCTTCTCTGGGGAATGGACATGGTGGTATCTCTGGGAAGGGAGTAGTGGCTAGGAAAGGAAGTGACACAATCTCAAGCAATGAACTTGAGCACACGAAGGATCCTCACAAGCGGTGAGAGCCTGGGCTGCATTTCTTCCTGGTTGGCTTCAAAACCATCCATGCACCACAGCCATTCATGCACACAGGAGCTCACTAACATGCTTAGACCTAGGGAGCTGGTAGGAGCAGGGTCAGGATACTCCAGATACTGAACACCTCTAAAAGGACAGTGTTATTTGGGTTAACAAGTCTGAAATTCCCCGCTTCTGACTCTTTACCTTCTGGGAGGGGGGCTAAATTCCCAGTGCCCCCTAGCACTAGCACTCTCATATCTGCTGTTCCTTGGCCTGCTTCTCCCATCATAAACTGTCCCTCTGTAATCCAGGATAGGTCTGGCAAGGAAGCACAAAACCTTGATTACAACACACGAGGAATCGCTGGACTCTCCACGCTGGCTTACTAATACTTAGTCTCAGCAGTCAGTGCCACGTAGTTCCTCCTGTGCTCTGCAGAACTTTGCTGGTCCTGCAGCAGAAGCTCTGAAGTTAGGAAAGGACACTCAAAATCTAATGTTGGAGAATAAAGGCAAAGCAGTCCATGAATGGATGCATCCTGAATATGTTTTCCTTTCTAGGTGCTCACCAAAATCACCACTGACATATCTGCAAGGCTGAACTGCTGAGCAGCTGGCTAGGCTGGATTCAGAGCTGCACATTTTCACTTCTCCGAGGCAGAACTTGGTATCTGAATGGCTTTAATCTGCAGACAGAACTCTAGGTCTTTCAATAGCAAAAATGTGCTGTAACGGTCATTCTTCTCTTGCAAGTGCTCAGAGGCACAGACTGTGTTTACATTGTATGTTAGGACTTTGATCCTGATTAGAGCTTCAGGCAACTGTATAACTCAATATTAAACAACGCTGAAAAACACCAGAAAGCTGCATTAAAGAGAGAAAGAGGGGTCAGCTAAGCTCATCATAAGATGAGAAAAACCCTGCCCTGGGCAAAACATACACTTGGTGTATAACAACCAAAGGGGAGGACGTTTTTTTAGGTTTTCTTTGTCTTTTTTTTTTGTTCTTTTTTGGTCTATAGCACTGCAAAGAGATGCATCAGCGCCACGCAGTGCTAGGCTGGTGATGGGAAGCAATATGGAACAATAACTGTCTGTCCCGTTTTCCTCTAGTCCTATTCCACAAATGCCCTCAAATGCAAATGAGAACTTTGTCACACCAAAGGAGGTAAGAGAGGTGAATGGCCACATTTGGATCACACGAATATAGGAGCATGGAGTAGTTGTAAGGATGTGCCTCTTACACAATTGAAGGTCATGGGAAATAGAAAACATAGACCTGTCCCTAATCACCTTCTCTGCAGTTACAGAAGAGAAGCACATATATTTTTTTACACATCTGTCAGGTCTGCAAGCGGAGCAATTATCAGCATAGTCCTGAACCCCGTGTTTCTCTCTTTCAATCCAAATAGGATCTTGTTGCCTGTGTTTTGACAGCTGGCCATCCTGCCACTTCCCTTAGAAACAAAATCCACAACCTGTTCTCACTCCTTTATGCAATGAACCTCTGACCTGGACCAGAGTTCCTGTCAGACACTTCTGTGCCAGTGGCTTTCACCAGGTCTGTGCCCCCCTGTGCCCAGAGCCTTACCTTTGAGTGTTGAATACTTGGCTGGCAGCGTAGGCTGGCATCCTGTGACTGGGTGGTGACATGCTGCTGTTGTAAGGCTGGCGGTCCACATACTGTGGCATGGGATGCTGGGTCTCATAGGCACTCAGCGCGCTCTCTCTAGAGCTGAGGTTAGACCTGCTAACAAATCAGAGCCAGTATGACTGTAAAGCCAACGATCATATGTGCAATGACTAATGTACAAGTATTCAGAAAGTGCAGATAGCTAGATCGTGTCTCTAGTCAATCAGGAAAATCTAAGGCAACGTACTAGTAGTGGGCAACGCACTCTTAAAATTAGGTCGGATGGCTGAGATCTGTATTTTCCCCCTATTCAACAGCTCCATTTCCAACACAGCGAATAGCTGCAAGATTCAGCAACGCTCTAAGCTAATTTGATACTGAATATTAAAGATACGCAAGTGTATTTGGGGCGAAATCCTAGGCCCACTATTCCTTGTCAGTATAAGTTGATTAGTGCACACTGCATGAATTTACATAGATTCAGGAGTTCAGTCAGGGCTCTATCAAGAAAAAAGGACTTGCAAAGGATGAAGACTGCAGAGCTATTGATGTTGAGAAACAGGAGGCTCAATCCACTGTACCTTGCAGCTATCGGGATAGGTTCACTGTGTCTGGGGGCTCCCAGGTTCTCATGGTGACTCTCCCTGGGGGAAGAGGTTTGTTCTTCATAAGCTGGTGTGACCCTAGTCAAGAAGGAAAAAATCTGTTAGCAGCTTTAACACTTGTATCTGAGCCTGCCCACTGCAGTGGTAAATGCAACAACATCATGATTAGCGTGGTCCCTGAAGTTAGATCCCTCCATTTACACCAGCCAAGAAAGGAGCATTTGTAAGGTCTTCAAAGGAGGAGACTCAACATTTTCCAATGAGTATCCTGTCTCAAAAGGATTCCTGCATGAAGAGGATGCCAGACAATCCAGAGATGTGAAAAAAGAGGGAAAATACAACTCTTTTCACATAAAACTCAAGGGAAAGAAAAATACAGCTCTTGAAGAGCATCAGTTACCTGTTTCCTCATTCCAAATTTGAATTTATTTAACTATAACCACCAGGGTTTATCCAGCACCTCTTGTATTTCACACCACTAAGAGCATGAGTTGGCCTCATTTGGGTACCACCCTCTGTGTTAGATTTCTACATCCATTGCAGAGCACCCCTGGATTTGCATATCTCTCTGCACTGATCTAATGAAAACTTTACTCACTTTTTCCATCTATCTTCATGTATTTGCACATGCCTCTGTGTAAACACTAACACTAACGCCTCTGGGACTGCTTGATATCTTGTGTAAAGGCAGAAAGTCTGAACCTGGCATGGATTTCTGCAGCAGAACTCTGTCGTTATTCAGACACTGGGAAATTAATTCTCAAAGCGCTCTCAGAGATGCTGCCCTGAAGCAGTGAGGCTAATGAAAGAAGGGACAATCCTTAGACTTTAGTTCTAGCTGAGGACTTGCCTTTGTCAGCATTAGATGAGTTCCTACAATTTCACAAAGCAAAGAGAAGCACCAACAAAGAGAACTGGTACAGTGACCCAAAGGAAAGCCCAATTATTTTTATTATTTTACCACAAAAGTAGATATCTCAAAGCTTACTTCTAGCAAAGCACTGATGGTCACTGAAGTTTCATTTTTTGCAATAAATTCCCATTTGAGTTAAGATACTCTGAGAAAGTGCACAGAGAAGATGCACTTGTCCAGTAGCTCAGTCCCAACAGTAAGTATCCGTCTGCACGGTCCCAGCTTGTAGCAAACACAAAACTGATGAATTTAGGTTAGCCCATAGATAAAGGGTTAATCTAAGTCACAATATCTTGCTTTTGTTGCAGGCTAAGGACATACAGATGGATAGGATAGATACAATTTCTCAGGTGGGTGTGCAGCAACATAGGCACCCCTTTTCTGTACTTGTTTGATGTCCCATACAAGCTTGAAGCTAAAGGCTTAATGAAAATAACTATGGCCAAGAGAAAAAGAGCAGGAGCTAACCCCAGAGTTCTTTGATGGAGGAATGCTGCAGAAACACTACCGAGTCCTCCTTTGATCAGTCTGATCCAAACTCACTGCACCTGGAAACACTAAGATTCTCTGCTCAGGGTTTTGCATTTCTCTCAGTAACTTGGAAACATGTTAAGCTCAAAAGCTTATTCATAGGAAGGCCATGACAGGGAAACAGGTATTCCTTGCCCATGAAATGGGCAAAGTATTGTCTGATTTTTATCCCTCTTTCTCACTTTGTTGAGGGCTGCTGAGGAAAATGGGCAGTTTCCTCTTTACACCTTTTTTCTTCACCAGTCCAAGTTTCATTAACATCCCCGAGAACTGGGAATGATCTATGCCAGGACGTTCTGTCTCCCCTTCGGATGAAGAATTACGATTTGTATTCCCACAAACACAGTCTGCTCTGCCACCACTTGCTACGCATCTCTGCATGTGTGCATGACGAAGGCCCAGCTTGGTGACTCCTGACCCCAAACACAGCATCCTCAGTGTCCTTCTCCAGAGCCACCTGCAGTAATTTCCCCATGTCCCCTCATCAGGATGAGAAATCTCATCATTTTTCTTGCCTTCTTGAACCAACTTCTTCACTCTGCATATAGGGCAAGATCTCCTTGTTAACATCCATGCTCCTGCTGGCACCATCCTTGGGATATGTCCTGGACCTGGGAGAGACAAGCAGTCCAGATTACAAGCTTATTTGGAGCTGTGCTGCTTGCTGAAACACATGGCAAACACTCACATTTGGGGCTTCAAATTTCCCTTCAAATTTTGGGAGAAAAACACTGGTTAATTATCCTGACACTGTTTTGCAGGAGGCTGAACACACATAGGGAGCTACTGCAAACCCAGTGTAGTTCCAGGGCATCCAAGTGGGGTTAGGAAAACGGTCCTGTGCCCCGGGTGACCAAAGCACAGCCTGATGTCTGATGCTGCCTGGGGAAGAGCTGAAATGAGCCCCAGTATTACCATGAAGGTGCTACCATGTACCAGAGTGTATTGCTTATTGGCAAATGAAGGTCTAGGTGACAACACTTGGCAATTGAGTTCCTCAGTGTTTGATGTATCCAGCTAATTAGGATTATTTTTCCAGACTTTTATATAAAGCTGTGTTAAGAGGCTCACTTAATACAAGTCTACTAGCACCAGGCACACAGGGGCAACCTAGGAGAAGATTTTATTAACAGACTGACATCGGGGAGGACATGCAAAGAAATAACTCTCATTCTACAGGCAAAGGCAGGGGATCTTTTCTGATTCTTTACTTAGCCATGCTCTCTTCAAACTTAGAGTTTTCCTTTGACCTAGGAGACTCTGCGTGAGTGTCATGGTTAGGAGGTTCTTCTCGCTTCTCAGTATGGTCATTTGAGTCAGAAAACCTAGAAAGAGATCTTTGTTGAAGGCACTGACAAAAAAAAAAAACATGCTAAGGTAAGTATACTTTCATTTCATCCTATTCCAGTCTGGAGAACCACAGCTATTTATCTGAGAATGCCACAACACAAAAACGCTAGGTTTAGGAAGAAATGTCAGAATTCATGTTACTAGAATTCCTCAGACAGACAGATGTTCCCGGCATCTCAGGACACCCTCATACATGATTTTACAACATTTATAAATGCCTGAATAGCACCTGGTGTGATCTCTGAGTAACAGAAGCTGCAGTCTGCCACCCTGGTACCAAGGGAACAATACTGATGCTAAAGGACCTAAGTCACATGTTCTAAGGGCAGAAGCTAACTCTGTACTGTGTGAGCATATCTCATCCACCTGCTCTCCTTGATGGACTGACTGGTATAATGTGCTGTTATGAAGTCCTCACTCATGGGTGCAAAGCAGAGGAGCACTTCTGTGGTTTCAATTACACTGGGGACAGAGTAAGAGCAGAAGAGGATATGTCCTCTGGATGAGTCCAATGGATCACTTACCCTCCTGGGTGCAGCTCTGGTTTATGCTCTTCTGTGTCCTGTGTGCTCTCACGCCTCTTTTCTCTAGCGATGTCCTCCTCTTTGTAATCTTGGGCAGACCTGGCAAAGAAGGAGAAATCTCACTCATGCAATGACTACCAGCAGTGAAAATGAGTGGCCCCTCAGTTTGGTGCACACTGAGAGCATAAAACTACAGGGCTTCAGCAGAGGATATTCCAAAGACTAAACTGCATTCAGCACACTGAAACACTGACTTCATCAAGGCACTAAGCTCTGCTTAAATGGTTGGACTTTAGTGGACAAGTCAAGCAGCCCCATTTTCACAGGGTGAAATACCAGTCTTTAAAATACTAGTCCAAACTCTGTTTATGCAAACATGCTGCTTTCTAACATGAAAGTAAACCTGCAGAATCTTGAATAACCTGTGGAGACCAGATCATATAAGAGGACTGTGTATGTCAGGACAGAAGATACATGTTCAATAAAGGTGTTTTATCATTCCTTTCAAGTGTGACTCCCTGTGCAATATTCTGGAGGTTTCCTGTAGCCAGCACCGATCATTCAGTGTATCCAGTGACACTACTTAGCACAGCTTCACCTCCCCTTGTCTTTCTCGATCAAACTCCATTTTCTTAAGTGCCCAGACTTTTCACTGGACCTTTGGAGTAATGGTGTTTCTGTATCTCAGATAAGGGACTTTAATTATGCTTGCAAGGAAGAATGGTAAACACAAAGTGCTGGACTGTGAAGACACTTGACCTATTCCTTCATTACTCTACATCTTTGGGATGAGAGCTCTAAAAGAAGGATTAATTCTGTGCCTGCCCACAGCGTCTGGACTTCCAGTTTCCCTTAATCCTTAGCATCCTTCATATCCCTGCTAAGTTTACCCCAATCTTACCTTTCAAAGTAATACTGTGTGTCCTCTAGGTGCACAGGAGCTCTGTCAGTGGGAGGACAGGGAACACTAGACCTGCTGAAGGAAGGAATCAGCAGCCTCACGACTTGCCAAAGGTTTTTACAGTGCTTCAAGAGGGCACTCAGAGTTCAATGAGTTCAGGGAACTCACTGTATGAAATAACATACAGTGAGTTCCCTGCAATTTTACAATACATTTTACATGAGAGAAAGTTTTATCAGAAAAATGCTTTACTTCAGAAAAGCATTCTTACTATCTCATATCAAGTAAAATAGAGATTGTTAGTGAAATGAACGTAGTTCAAATGTAGTGCAAATTTGCCCAAGTTTGGAGACTTGCTAGCTACTGTACTGTTCTGTCCTGATCATGCTCCTGGGACAAAGCACAACACAAATGCTTTTGAGGAAGGTGTTTCCACATTACTAGCACCAACTACAGGGCCTGGGCTTTATTGTATTCTACTGGAGCCCCGTGGTCCTCCTCACTGAGGTGAGGAGGTGGGAAGACATCATCTGCTTGTCTCAAATCTCAGGACTCAAAATAGCCAACTGAAATAAGAGATGAAAGAAAACTTCTGGGAGTTCAATGTGTTTAACAGTCTGACACTGTTAGGGGAGAAAACACACTCTAAAACCATGTAGTAAGCAAGTACTTTTGAGATCAATGGGAAAAAAAGCAATAACAAAGAGGAATTGGAATGGCAGAAAGTTGCTCTAGCTGCTTTGAAGATGTTTCTGTAGAATAAAAGCTTGGTGAGTGGAAGTGAACAGAAAGAATGTTTATCCCATTCTTGGGCCAATTTAGATTTTCTCTGTCCCTTCATTTTGATGCACAATTTGGATTCTGCTTCCAATTCCACGGTAGATGAACTCCTTATTCTCCTGCCCACACATGTGCTTGCTAGTAGCACCATGAACACAAGCATCGGACCCTGACCTTGCAGATTCGGGCTTTGCATCATCCAGGTATGGAGAGGTCTCATACTGACAGTGCAGCTTGGCTGTAGCATCTGCAGTTTTGTCTCCACAACCAGAGCTGGGTCTGCTAAGAGAAGGAAATTCTTGGGTAGCAGTAGGAAGTCTGGCAGATTGGAAAATGGAGTAAAAAGTAACAAAATCAAACATGAGATTTTCCTGTTTGGAACATTATGTCTTTTCCTATCTCCTGTTTAGCTCAGTAACTTCCCTGCAGCAGACCTGAAGGGCAGAGACAGATCCAAACAACTCATTCCAGTGCACGGAAAGAAGCTGAAAGATGTCAGCACATTTTGAGCTCGTGCATCAGTTCCCACCTCTTTGTTAGAGCATGCAAATGCTGCTCCCAGAACACATTTGTTAGGGCGGTACTATATCAAAAAAGACCCTTCTTATTCTGAAGTTAAGAACAAAAGTGAATTTTATAAAGTCAGTAAGTGTTACACTTACTTTGGCGGGTAAAATCCATTCTCGGGTTCTGTGTTTTCTGGGTAACTGAAAAGGAGAGAAACAACTTCAGAAACTATCTTTGTTGTGGGTAATGATATGGAACTATTTATTTATGCATCAAGTCTTCTAAGATGTTCATCAGTGTTTTTTAATAGGTAAAATGGCAAGATACTTTGGAGAAATTCAGTGTCCTTCAAATACAAAGGAGCAGTTAGCAACCTTGAACATTATCCACATATGACATGTCAGTGGCATAGAAATTCAAGCCAGGGCACTGCCAGATAGAGTGGGATATCCTGCACCCCACACTGGGAGCACAGGCACCTCCATCTGCAAGCTGAGAAAAACTCTATGTTTTTGTTTTCTTATTTCCTGCGTGTGGGCAGTGATAAAACACACCAGTGAAGAGCTCTCACTGAACTTCTCTTCTGGATGCCACAGTCTCTCTGGGGAAAGCACCTTTCCTCCCTCACTTCCATTTTCTCAGGCAGGACCCAAGCACAGTTCACAGCCTAAAAAAGCAGTTTGCAACCTTTCTTTCTCTCCTTCTTTCTCTCTCTCTCTCTTTTTTTTTTTTTTTTTTTTTTTTTTTGATTTACAGAGTTCTATTTTTCTTCAGTGAGGGTGCAGACTACCTAGAAATGTTGTGAAATAGGAGTACAGAGGTTTCTGAACCAATTAAACCAGTGTTTTCCACTCCATCTCCAGCAAAATCCATTGACACAGCAGCAGAGAGCAGCAGAGGGTATAGCCCAAGCTAAGGAATTCCATTGGGAATGAGCCTGGTTTTATGCCAACTGCTTGAGGGAGGGGGCAGCTGCTGCCAAGGACGGGTCCTAGAGGACTAGTGACAGAAGGTGCGGTCTCCAGAAGGTGTTAGGTGGGGAATAAAGGAGAAAGAGATAGCAGAGAAGTCTGGTGCAGCAGAGTTGAGAACTACTGTTTTACACTGCTTGTGATCCTGCTGGATGAAACAAGCTATGGAAATAAGAGATGGTCTCTTTCACCCAAAGGGCAATCAGAGTAGTGACATCATTGGGCTTCAGCTGGGCATTAGGAGACAAAACCCTGATCAGTTACACACTTTGCCTGCAATTAAGTCATCTTTTACTACTTAGCACCATGTGACAGAGTCAGGACACCTTTTGCTAGCCACTGGATATTTTGTTTTTCCAGATGATTCAGAGGAAGTATATTTTTTTCCCCTTTTCTTTTTTTAGGTCTCTTCTTGCAAAAGTAATTAGGTAGAGGGAGACAGCTTGCCTAGAGATATATGGAGAATGCAGCTCTTTATTTTGAAGAAATTTCCAAATACTAGAATTGGTTTAAGTTTGGGAGCAAATTCTGAAATGCAGAAATGACCCACAAAGGCAAATGTTATCATTTATTGTATCATAAAAATAAATTAAAAAAAAAAAATCTCAAAACTTTTTGTTTCCCTCCTTCCTAAATAACAATTTAGAGAGACAGGTATAGTGCTGTATTAAACTGTATTTGAACACTAATTAAAACTTTTTTTTTCATCAGTAAATTACAACCAGGAGTCTCCATAAAGCTCTAGAGCAGTATTGTACAATGCTCTGGTCAATGAGGGAATTGCACACCAACTCTACCTTCCATCTGTGGAAACAGTGGTTGCTCTGGGGGCCATTTCATCCCAGGAGGACAACTCAGGCTTTTCCTTAAGAGGTTTGACACTAGAAAAAGGAAAATACTGGTAAGGCATGACCTGATAGCATTTAGATTATATCATTGTAGGACAGCGCAGTGCCTGTTAGGTAGGAGGAGCACAAAATGGGGATAACCCAATAGACTGGGATGGGAAGAGCCAACCATCTAAGTACTATGGGCCTAATTCCAGTTCATGGGGTACTCAGAGAAATGTCTTGCTCTCCAGAGTGATGTACTGATAACATCTTTGCTTAGGTGAGTACAAATGCCCAAGCACAGATGCTCTCCCTGTGTTCATGGGCTAGAAGGGCCTTTCTACAGCTCCACTAGCGGGACCTCTTTGTGGTCAACTATATCCCTTCTTCATTCCCAAGGCCTATTGAGATGTGTGTCTGTTTCCTTCCCTGCCAGTTATGTCTCTCCAGTTTTAAGTGGCTTAAATAATAAGGCATCCTCTCATTTCTCTGGGAGACTAACTCACAATTAGGAGCAGCCATGTAACCTAAATGACCCCTAACCACAATGAGTGCCTTATAATCAGGCCTTCCCCATAATGATATAAAACGATATATTTATCCTTTACATTCTATTTATATTTAGACCTTGGCAGAATGACCACACTTCAGCTTCTATCTTTTCTCCAGAGTTCTAGACTTTGGTTCAGTCTAAGAACATTTCCTCAGCTTTAGGGAATGTTTCTAGCTTTTTTATTCACTGCTAAGAAATAGAAAGTGTGTCACACACGACACTACATGCTAGAGAAATTCACTGGTAAATCCAAGCCTTCTACAGCTACTTAAGCCCAACTCAGTGAGAGGTGAGGACAGATGGACAACCTGGCTTGCTACATTCTAGACACAGCCAAAAATACTGAGTGATAACACTGGGAATGAAGAGTCCTGCTAACATGGGATATATTTCAGAAATCTGAAACAGACTTCTGTGTACAATCCAGCAAAGAGAGTTTACAAGGCATAAGTATGCAAGTAGGGAGTAATTTTTCTCAGTATGGCTAGAGGATATTACCAAGGCTAAATTCAGAGGCATCTCTAAAGGCAGAAACAACACTCCTTTGGGTAGAACTAGCTAACTGCTACACTGTTCGGTCCCTAGATAAAGTGCTCTTCCACAGAGAGAAATGACTTCTCTCTCAAAGGAAATGGGATAAACAAGTGACACCATATAGGACACTGTCTTCTGCCCAGTGTGTATATGTAAATCTAGACCAGTGAGCAGCACCTAGGCTTGGTATATGTGTACATTTCTCATGTACATCAAAGTGCTAGGGTCTTTAGTATATCTGCTGTTACTTGATGAAGCTATCTAAAGTGGGAGATCACACAGGCTGCAAATGCTGCTCTCCACTCCCAAGGTCAATAGAAAGAGAGAACCATCTCCAGGAGTAGTGTGGATATGTGAGTTGAATCACATCCTAGAAGTGCCTGTGCAAAGAGTTTCTTTAGAGACTGTGCCAGGGAGGCGAATCCCTGAGGGAGATGAAGGAGCAATAGCAACCTGTCAAGCTGCAGCCTAGCCAGCAGATGATACTCTTGGAGAGGGGCCCAGGACCATGACTGGAGAGATCCCATCTGCTTGAGATCACTAGCAGGTATGTATCATTTCTGAGCAAAAAAAATGGAGTTATGCTTTATGTTCAGCAGCACAGATGAACCTTTCTCAACTACCTACCTGTCCCCATGCTGTGACCCAGTTTCAGAGGAGAAATTCCCATTAACGGTCTGTCTATTTTCACCATTTCTGCAAGCAAAACAGGAATGATTAGTTAGGAAAGGTGTGGGGACCCTGTTTGGGGCAAAGGAAGTATAAGGCAAGGTGCTTGTTGAAAGTGTGATATATGCAGTGCAGGGACTGGATTAAAACAAAAGCCTGAAGAGTCTAATGGGTAGAAACCTCTGCAGTTTCTGTGCTCATATTCTGATCAGGAGGAATGTGATGATGTTTGAGCTGTGGAAGGCCCATAGCTTCCAGCTGGGTATATTTCCTCCCAGATTGCTAATGCTTTTGTAGAGTGCTGCTTTCTTAGTATCCCCATGCTATAGTGTTTATTGTTCTGGAACTGCAGTGTCCAGAACAATCCTGCATATTGGGCAAATCAAACAAAGCAGAGCCGAACTTGCCAGCGCAACATCTCTGTTGCTATAATTTTGGGAGCTTTAGGAAGATACAGAGCCAGCAGACCCACCTGATTTCAGTACGAGTGGAGATTTTCTGTGATGTTTCACTCAAGGATGTGGTTGTTTGGCTTTTACTACCCATTTCAGTGCTGCAAGACAAGGAAAAGGAAAAAAACCCTGTCATTTCTGAGCAAGCTGGCTTCCCATTGAATCTAACCAAAGCACTGAAAATACAGTGAAATACATTCACTTGTAATACATTCACTTTCACTAAAGTTATCTTTATTATAAGCATTTTTTAAAAAATTTGAAACACTGATATAACCACCCTCTGACAATGAGATGCAGAGAGGAAAAATTAGAACACAAAATTAGTGACTAAAGCACCATTTTCAGTGCTACCCAAAAAATAAATTCAACATTTTTTATACCATAGTCAGGAATTCAGACAAACAAAAAAGCTGAAAACAACTGAAAACCTGAAAACAATTCTACTCTACAAAACTGTTGAGAAAGCTCAGAGGTTTGAGGTTTCCCTCCTCCTTAGAAATTCCTATCAGGTTTTGACCACTTCTATTAGGCTATTGTCAGATCATTGAGGGCATACATGATTCCAGACATGAGACCTTTTTAAAATGTCTCCCTGTGTCTGAGAAGTGTTGTTATGTACAAGGCTAACAACTTTGCTGCACATCTTCCAAGGCAGCGTTCACAGCATGGGGCTGTATCCAGCTGTATGCCAGCTGTGCTAAAACACCTGGTGGGAGACATTGCTTTTGTCCTTTGTTCATTCTGGGAAGATGCAACTGTGTTTCTTCCCTTAATACTGACAAAACTACCCCAAAGTAACAAAGTATGAAAAACAAAAGACTTTCTGGTTGCATCCTCCTGTGGGGACCCACCACAGCTCTGGTGTCTGCCTCCTGGCCAGAGCCTGCTGCCTAAGGATCCACACCAGCAGCTGCTCCTGTGCAGAGCTGCACAGACCTGACCAGCGTCTGCCTTTCTGCCGAGATGCTTCATCGACAGAAACCGGCGTTTCCTATTTAACACAGCTGTGGTTGTTCCTCTCCCCAGCATTTGCGTTTGTACTAAAAGACAGCTTAGCTTCTCCAAACGTATAGATTAAATTTCAGCCTATTCACAAAATTGTTTTCACTACGTTCATATGTGTAATGTGGGAGGGAGGGAAGGAGGGCAACTGCTTCCCTGCTGTGCCTCAGACCTGCACCGCAACGGCACAAAATTGCAGTGGAAATCCATGCGGCAGGGCCTTCACCCTGCAAACAAAGCGGCTGAGCGAAAGGCCTCATCTACCGGACTCCCTGCTGGGCCACTAAGGACCCGTGCGACAGAGAAGCCAATAGTGCTGCTGCCTGGCACTGAGCCACCGCTCTGAGTGGGAAGAGAGAGCTGAATCCCAAATTAAATGAATCCGCTTTAAAACTGAGCAGGATTCTCCCTCCTATGGCAAACATTTCCGCCTCCACATTAGTCTTGCTCAGCTCCACTCCACATGGCAGAGATTCCAGACCAGCATGGACTAGGAGAGGATGTCACTGCTTTTTGTTCAAGTCAGACACAGCCTGTCCCCAGATCTCACATGCCACAGCTCTGTACAGGTCTGCACCCTTGGGCTTACACGTAGCCTTTAGAAATGAGGTTGGAAATGAGGCTAATGCTTACTGCCAAAGCAAAGATCAATTTGAAGATAATGAACCTCTCGGATCACACCTATCTGTTGCTATCACAGCAGAATAATCAAATCTTAAGTCTAACAAAAGCTGTGAACTGGCACAGGGGACTGGAAATAATGAGATATTGAGTCTTTCATGCTCAGGTGATGGGGTCAGTTTGTGCAGCCAAGGTTGCTAGTAAAAGAAAATCCTTACTATCTGATGGCTGCTTGCTGGGGATGTGAGCTCATCAGAACCTGCCCTGACTCCTGCTGTGGGCTGGTTCTCCAGAACTGGTGCCAGGCTCATTCCTGTGGCATATGAGCACCCTGTAAACACAGGACTGGTTTGGGCTGAGGAGTGTGAGCACCCCTAAGCCTTCAGACCTGTGGCAGGGCTCTGTGGCAGGTTTACACCATGGAATTTATGCTAGAGCTGGCCTGTAGTTAAATGCAGGCTGTCACTCTCCAGGCCTGTCCCTTAGGTACCTTTAGATCCTCTGGCTTTGTCATCAGGCCTCCCCCTTTATTTACCTGAGTTAGTTCACCTTGGGTTTCATGTTGGATCCTTCCCCTTTTGCAAGGCAGAGGGGAACAGAATCTCTTTTGAGAAACCTCAGTCCCCAGCTATGTTCACCTGCAGCCTTGCAGTCAAATGCAATAGTTGCAAAGAGGCAAGTCAGCGGATCCTAACATCAGAGATGATCAGCACATAACTCCAGGATGAGGCCAATACCTGTTGCCATCTGGTGTAAACTTGCATGAATCAGACACGGTCGAACTCCTCCTCTGCTGTCCTTCTTCTTCTATCTCAATTCTTTCAGATAGCAAACAGATAGAAAAATATCACATGGCTTCCCCATTCCCCATTGCCAACTAATCCAAGTGGTTTATTTTGGCTTTCCCTTAAGCCAAGTACTTCCTCTGTTTCCCTAGGGGGAATTTTTTCCTATTGCTGAACTGGCCAACTGCCTGAATTAAGTGAGACCTCCAGCCCAAGTCAATGACAGTTTTCTGTCTGCCACAGTCATTTTATGAATGGCATCAGCTGATGTTTAAGTTTCAGAGAATGCCCTGGGCATAATTTCCCTGTGGTGCTGACTCTTTTAGAATTTAAATGATTCAAGCCTGAAGAATATTGGTACTGCAGGGTGCACTTCTCCCTCCCCTAGAAGAAGAAAGGCAGTGAGTGAGTCCAGGCAATCACTCCTTGCTTTAGGCTGACAGTAACTCCAAATAATATCAATGTTTATTCTCAGTGTTTATGACACTGTGGACTCTCAAATATCATTTGTCCCAAAGCATGCCACTTTTCAGCTAACCATCCCTCCTCCACTTTGAAACACCAGGGGAGCTCCTGCCCCAGCATTTAAAAGTATCCCTGCTCATATCCCTGTACACAGCCACACAGCCCCAGCAGCATTTCCAGAGTTGGATCAGTGACCTACCTCTTGGCGAACAAGGGTGGGAATTCTTGTGTTGGGCTGCTGCAAAGGAAGCACAAGATAACAGTTGGAAAAACTTAGTGCAACATTGTGCTATTGGGGCAACATTGACTGTGACTAGGTGCATTAGCTGTGCGAATTATAGCGTAGATAAGTTAGGCATAGGAAGAGTGGCAAGTTACAATGTGAAGTAAAGGAGTTTCCCCAAAGGGCTTTTTTGATTTACACCTTCCCGGTGGTTGTTTGTCTGCTTGCACACCCATATATCTCCCTACTCAGCCCAAAATCCTCCATGCATCCGAGAAACTAGTAGCCAGTGCAAGCTCCCTTCTTAGTGCCCTCATGAATCCTACCTAAGAACTTCTTTCATTCTGGGCACTGGTGATTGTTGCAGCCATATCCCCTCCCTGCTTTCCCCTGTACTAGCAACCTCCTGGTGCCTGTTTGCGTCAGGGGAAAAAGGATTCACACAGAGGGAGCTGCAGAAAACTCATCATAACAGTTCCTGTGAGAGCAAAGATCTTGGAAATTTGCATTTCTCCTCCCAGGAAAGAGACAGACAACAGAGCCTCAGACACCACGAACTTCCACACACACTTCTACACTTTCCTCTTAGGGTTTTTTATAGAATTACTTTGGAGATATAACTGAAATCAGGATCTTGTCATTAAAGGCATTGCTCAAACACAGCATAAAAACACTCTATCCTAAAAAGTTGATCCAAACTGGGTACAATTTCTTACAGCAGTCTATTTTTTTATGGATTGCCCTTTTCACTCCACTGTCTCCTGCAATGAAACTGGAGAGAGGAGGAATATTAAGAACTGAGTCTGAAAATTTGGGTCTTAGTTGTTGGACCTATAGAATAGGGGAAAATTATGGTTTTTTTCCTCTTCCTGCAATGTCATCCCTCTCTGTAGGACAGACTTCTCAAGATTTATCTCATTCTGCAGAAACCAGTGAATCTCCTGGGTACTTGTAGACAGCTGGCAGCTAAATCTTCTCCACTCAAAGGAGAGATGCACATTGCCTTCAGTGAGTCTTTCTCTGCATCAGGTCACCTTCCTTGTGAGACCACGCTCAGCAGCCTCTTCTCTGCCTTCTGTCCCCAAAGAAGAGGACACCATGAAGACTCACCCATTGCTTTTCTTGGCTGCCGAAAGCACGTAAGCCCGTTCCCTGCTCGCAGTGCGCCTCAGGACACTGTTGGCCGCCTCTGTCCTAGAAGGGAAGGAAGAAATCACATTCTGCTCATGCTAATAGTAGCTGCTCAGTGTGGGCCTGAATAGGCTATAGGGGAACAACCCAGGGGAGACTTGCGCTGACTTTGACAGAGTTCCCATGCTCTGGAAAGATTATCAAATCCATGTTACTAGGATGAGTAACAACATCTTATCTTTTTCCCGAACATAGATTATGCTCTTCTGAGCCACAATGCTGTCTCATAGATGCAAAGTATTAAAGTCTTTCCTCCTCCAGGAGCACAGAGAAAGTTCCCCTTCTCAAGACCTGGATGCCTCAGATGCTGTCACATGGGAAATATACATCCTTCTCCTGATGTGAGAATGAGAGACCAGTCTAGATCCAGATTTAGATGAAGGCCCAGACTCAAAAGTGCCTATGAGGACTATGGGAGCTGGACTCCTCCATTTACTGCTGGACTACCCGCATGCTTCTATCTTTTCACATAGACAGGATATACTTGATGGATTCCACAGCCCAGCCCCAGCTGCCAAATTAATTGGGCTCTGCTGTCAGGTTGAATCACGTCAGGCTTTTAATTATATTTCGTTGGGAACACAGCCGCCTGTGGGCATAGATGCGCTCTCTGTAGAAATGCCTGTTTATTATTATTATATTGCAATCAGCCCTAATGGGTCAGCTGCAAACGTCATCAAAATGACCCTCCCCAGTAATGAACAGTTAAACTGAAGTAAGTCCACTTGCCACTGTCCCTGCAAGAAAACAGTGGTCCCCTTCAGGGCATACCTCTTTTTATGTTCATCTGGAGTAAAAGGGACATCTTCCTCATCCAAGTCCACTGACCTTTGCTTGACGTTATATGGAGCTCTGAAATAGGAAAGGGAAGGACCAGAGTAAGGGAATTGTCTCTGCAGATTGCTGAAGAGGTAGCACAAACACGACCCTAACTAATCCAGGGGTAGGCCATGTAGAAATGGGTTCAGGCACTGGAAGTGTTACACAAGAGTGGGAAAGACCCTTGTATTTTTCATGTGCTTTGGGGTACACATGTCCTCAAAGAATTTTGTTTTCTTATTTCAAGCATTAAGTGCTGCTGAAGTGCTCAGCTGCACTTCAATGGTGCAAGCAGTCTTTGACATGAAAAGCAGTGCAGAAAATGCCAGGAGGTCTCTACTTTCTCCTGGATTCAGAAAGTCCAGCAATGCTGCACCCAAGCCCCTAGGCTGTGTCCTCTGGTTTCTGCCTTAGTTAAGGTCAAGTAGTAAAATTTGGTCCACACAAAGGCCACTACCAGGCCAAGGAATGCCTCATGGCCCAGTCAGGCCTGGAGATAGTGCCAGGAAAGGATTCACTTTTAAGTGAAAGCACTACAATATTTGGCTGATCAGCCTGTCTGGTTTCATTTCCGAGGCTCTAGTGCCACTGATCTCCTGCAGCAGCTGCTCAGTGCATGGACAGAAAATACTCACAGTTTCTTGTAATCTTCTGTTGTCATCCGGTAGCCAGAGGAAGAACGGCACTGGCTGGATCCCTTCACTGCAGTGCTGCACACAGCACAAACCACATGTGTTAACATGACCCTCTTAAGCCCTTACCCTCTGCTACCCTTTCCCATAGTGGACTCATGCTTTATAAGACAGGAAAAAACACAGTGATCACAAAGATTCAATTTCTGTATTCGGAGAATGCCATTTAATGAAAGGGAAACATTTGTCTTCTTTCCCCAGACTTGGACTAGCATTTGAGGTCTACTTTGTTTCCTTATGGCCACTGAGAGGTGTCAGAGCCAGTATGGTCAAACCCTTCTATGAAACAGTGCTATTTTGGCACAGGATCAGCCCCCCTCAGGGAACACGACACCCTGTGGCATCAAGCTTCTCTCTAGCTGAATTAAAGAAGGAAGAAACACAGGTTTCCAAAAGTTTAACTTGAACTGCAACAAAGCACCTGCTGAGAATGCAGCTGTGCTTAGATCTCATTTGAACACTAAATGTAAGTGCCTCTCATTACAAGGTGGGTTTCAAAGTAACTGACATTAGAAACATCAAAATGAAGCATTCCAGCCTTGCAAGGATTCTTTTGGAGTTGTCCTCCACTCAAAAATACTTGCCAAATTAAACTTAAATCTCAGAGTAATTTTACAGTCAACTGTCCTCCATGTTTTGATGGAGGAAGTAGAGTTTGATGCTTTCGTGTGTTATCTTAGTGGAGCTGGTCATTTAACAGCCCCATCTTCCAGGGTTTAGTAGGGACTTAGAGGAGTTCAGTGGGATCCCACAAGCACTGGCCAAGGTAGGACAGACATACAGTATTTGAAAGCTCAGTTTCATGAAGAACGTGAAGACATACAAACCTTTTCTGTGCTTCTTTGGAAGCTGCAGAATCTGGGGATGAGGGAGTCTTATCAATGGTCCTTGTGAACACTCCCCTGGAGAGAAGAGAGACATGCTAAATGTGTTGCAGGGAAGTTTGGAACCACAACTAGGAGAGACAAGACATGCATCATTCTTCAGCCAAAGAACATCTATGTGCCCTGCTGGGAGCAAGCTGCTCAGGACACACAGAATTAGTATTAGCTTCCTTCGAAGTGTCACCCTGAGAAAAATCCCTGCTTCCCTATTCCTAGGACCTTAACAACACTATAAAATCTGCTCCCAGGCAGGTTTGGGTATGGCATCACAGGACTTGCTAACTTGCTTGGGATCAGGGAGGCATCAGATTCTCTGTGGGCAATTACTAACATGTCAGAGGAAGCTGAACCACCCAAGCCCCATCACCAGTGCAGTGGTGATCAAAAGAATCGCACTCATCCTCCCATGTGTGGTAACTGTATTATTCAGAGGTCTGATTTTCTGTTAACATCACCAGCAAAGTAGCTGGAATACATGATACCCCAAAATATTTTTTCACCAAACAACTCCTTGAGCAATCACCACATTTCTGGCTAAGATAGAGCAGTAGAGAGCACTATTCCTCATATTTGCTGCTCCCGATCCAGTTTCCTTCTCCTGTAGTCCAAGTGCTTCTTACAATTCTGTATACCAACCTGATGAGGTAACCAGACTGAGGCTTGGCAGCAGGAGACCTGTGCAAGAAATGGACACCAGTAAATTGTGAACACACAGGAAAGAAATAACAGCAGCAGCAGTACTAGAAGGAAATGTTCACAGGACACATAGCTACCAGAAAAGCCTTGGGTGATAGCCCAGGTACTTCAAGAAAATTAACCTCAGGGATGAAGTTCCTATCAAACTGGGCACCCACAGCCTCCCATTACCCCTGTGTGGATCCCTCCCCTCTGCTGTGTGTCTGTCTGGGTGCCCTTAAAATCATAGGATAATTCAGGTTTTAAGTAAGCTCAGGAGATATCTGGCCTAACCTCCAGCTCAAAGTAGGACCAGTCACGATGCCAGAATTTAGCAAGAGGGTAGGACTGCATTGCTCACACTGTGTACCTGAGGTGACTGTCAAGATTAGATTTATCTTTCCCCCATCGCAGAAGCAGAAATGCAAACTCACTGTTAGCATAGCCCAGCTCTAGAATTCTCAGAATGGGAATAACTGGACTACGGTGAATGCTTGGCATCATCCTAGGCTCTTGTTCCTGCAGTGGCCTCTGAGCAGGCACCAGCAGGATGTAGCCAGCTGCAGTCCCACTTACTGGCATTCCCTGAGCACTGTACTTTGGATGAGAGCTGCAGGGAGGCTGAGTAGTTGCCCAGCTTTGCATACTAATGCCTGTGCTCACTTTGTAGCACAGACAGATCCAGAGTATCCCGAACTCCCAGTCATTTGTTGATGCTGACTTCAGTCCCTCAAACATTTGTGCCAGGGGAAGAGGCCCCTTAAAAGTCACACTTCTCACATCACCAATGTCTCTGTTAGTGGTTATACTGTGACCAATAAGCATAACACTGCAGAGGGAGACAGAAAGGGCAGGGCATGCCAGGGAAACTGTCCTAACTGCAACAAGAAATGGCAAGAACTGGCACAGTGAAAGGGAGAGTAAGCAGGAAACTGCCCAGGAAGACAGCAAAGCTTTCCCAGCAATGACACTGCGGCCAGCAAGGAGCTCACACGCAGGCATAAGCCCTTCCCAATAATTTTACTTGGGTCCTACAATCTCTTGGGTCTCTGAAGGGCTATTTCGCCTTGTGCCTGAAGCATCACTGGACTCCCATACAAGGTTTCTCTTGCTTTGAGGAGCCCCCAGGCTAAGTACATGTCATATCAGTACAGGAGCCAATGCGCAGTGGCCTTGATAGCATCCTTTCATCTGCCTCAAGGACATCCATCCACCCACCCATCCATCTGGAGTTTGTAGGAGATGAGCAGTGCTTGGTATGAGGAGAGAATTTGTAAGACGTTGTACTGAGCAAAGCAGGCTTTCCTCGGGGATTGTGTTTTTCAACACAGAGAGAGGGTATTGGTAGGTGTAAAACACCAAATCCTTAGGAAGAAACAGTAAAAACATCACTGTTCCCATGAGGTAATGCAGAAGGGAAGTGACAGGAAGAGTCTCCCAAATTACCTGTCATTCTGGGGTGCAATAGGTGCTGAGACTGGTGCCCTTCCAGACCTGAGTAAATAGAAAATACAACCACATAATCAACTTTTAATCTTCATTAGACTTGCCAAACATGGCAGTAATTTTTTTTTTTTTTGAGATATATATATATATATATATAAATGCTAGGAGTAGAGCAATTTGGATCTTCCCCGGAGCAGGGGCAGCTGCATGCCATACCGTTGTGAGCTGCAGGGGGAGATGCAGACCAGGCTGAATTAGGTGACTTAGAAAGTCCCTCCTATCAAAGGAAATTCTGCTTCCCCTTCACCTTTTTTTTTTTTTTTTTTGTCACTCCAGAGATGGTGAAACTGTATCCGACTTCATGGAAGTCGGAAGTTCTCCTGAGACCTCAGATCTGCCCATGCTGTTGGATTTGCAGCCCCCAGAAAAGGCCATACCTTAGTGTTTCAGTGTCTACTTATCAAAAATAAACAGGAACATTGCATCCCTTCAGCACTGTCGTTTCCCATCATCATGGGGACTCCAAATCATGCCAGCCCCACAGATTGCAGAACACAGCGACCATGAGATGCAAATGAGGGCAAAGGAATGGAGAGGAAGAACATTTCTTGGTGGCCATACTTACAGCGGGCTGCTCTTCTTTTCCTCTTCAGAATCTGAGTTCTGGTGGTGGATCCAGCTCTGATCTCCTTTCAGAGTGGTACGCACCTTCATCTGCCTTATGATCCTCCTGCGGTCCTCATCTGCAGGTGGGATCACTCGTCCTAGGAGAGGCAAAGGAGAGGAAGGAAAGAAGAGAGCAGAAAAGGTCACTGAGAAAGGGCAAGAAGTCACAGTGCTGCATGTGAGCTAAGGGCAAATCTGAGACAACAGGAACACAGATTTCCTTTCAGCTGCAGAGATTAAAGCACTGAACAAATCTTTTGCTACTTTTGATGGAAACAAGTTGTCACCTACACTTTGTGATCAATTTACCCTTGCTTCCTTGATGTATCACCTCTTCTACTGAGATGTGTACAACTGTGGGGTTTTTTTTCCCTTTTCAGAGGACTGTTTAATATTAACCGATTGACTTACTTCAAGACCACCAAAGACATACAGTAGGGGGTGGTCTAATTACACTTTTTAAAAAGCAGTGTATTTTCTCTGGCATTTCCCATCAGATCAGCTTTCTGATTTGCTGGAGAGGATGCTGCTTTTGGTTCATGAAGTAGCAAGGTTTGGAGGATAGAAATTAGCCATAAGATGCAAACACACCATGCTCAGCTTTGTCTTGTGTCCTGTCAGAGTTGCAAGACACACACACTTTGGTTGCCCATTTCCATTGCCAAGTGCAGTTTCAAACCCACATTTCTCTAAGAATCTAAATCTCAAAATGTCCTGTCTTCCATGGTCTCTCCTTCAGGCTGGCTATGTCAAACAGCAACTCAGCCCTATTCCCATTCTCTTCCATGGATCTGCTTAGGCATAACTACATTCTGTTTGAAAGAAAGTCAGCAATGGCACTTAAAATAGAATTTTTATAGACTAGGAAATGCTAAATCCTCTCAACAGTACAATGATCAAGTGGAAAAAAAGGTAGTACAAGTTAATAGGGAGGCACTAGGGCCGAAAAGGATTATAGGAGTAAGAACGGATGGTGACAAGAGGGTGAGGAAAGTGTGTCCTACTGAGGTCCTCTTGTATGACATGGGTTTGATCAAACTGAGTGCAGCTGGACAGCATAAACAGCTGCTGGAAGAAATTCCTCTTCCACCTTTTTTCTTGTTTAGGAAATAGCTATTTTCCCATAAGAAAATCAAGATGAAGACCAGATGTGGATATCTCCTTCTCCAGGTGTTTCTAACTATCTTCCATCTCTTACCATTTTGAAAACAACTACAAAGGGCTGAAAACATTAGGCTTTTGATAATAAGAGAATATTAAGATTGCATTATTAATAAAAGTCTTGTCAATGCCATGTGAAGGTAACAAGCTGAACAAGGATGGTGTCCACTGCACAGACCTTATATTTTACCTGTAGAAGAGATGGAGATATGATATGCATAGACAGGGTATGGAGAAGTCATCTGGGTCAGTCATTTCAGTGGCACCTAACTGCTGTATTTTCAGAAGGCATTTCAGAGAAGGACTTTAAGGAGAGCATTGAAAAGAGTAGAATATGGTAGTATATTACTTTGCACTCATCTCCAAACCTCAGCCAGTCTGTAAGCACTCTAGTTCTTTGTATCTTTGTGGATACTGAAATTCTAGTCAATGTACCTAATCGTGGAGCTGTCCCTTGAGCAGGTTCTGACAAGGAAGAGGTGTCCCTATCCCCTGAACATGCTGCACTGGAGGAACTGAGCTGAGAGGATGTAGTTGATACAACTAAGCAAGGAACACAAGGGAAAGCCTATGCAAGAGCAAAAATCTCCAGTAGGAAGGGGTGGGGAACAGTATTACCTTTGCTGACACCCAGGGACATCATGGCTCTCGGAAGTGCCTTCTCCTTCAGCTCCTGTTAGGAGACAACAGGCCCTTGGAAGAAATGGAAAGGGAAGAGATTAGTAGCTCTGACATATGCATCTTTGAGGCCATGGGAGAGGGGAACAGCACAACAATGTTACAGCCACAGAACCTGGAGGAAGGGGAGACTGGCACAGACACAGGGAGCTGTGATTTCTCCCCCAGCGTGTACTTTCTGGAGTTGTTTCAGTGACAAGAGACAGGTGAAATCACAGGAACATACTCTTATCTGCAAATCCAGACAGATCATGGCAGATGCGTCCTTCCAGGTCTGCGAGGGAAGCAAGAATGCTGCACCTTAGCAAAGGTGCCCAAGCCACCCAGACCAGACAGACAGCACGAAGACTTTTGCAGTCCATAAAACAGCAGAGGCTGCACCAGTGTTGGTCCCACACCATCTTCATCCCCGCTTGTCTCAGAGGTGCTCGCAACTCACACAGCTCCTCTCCAGGGCTACCAAAGGAGGATTGAACAAAATAAAAGTCACTCCTTGAAGTGACCAGCTAAGTAGCAAAGAGAAACTCTTAGATGTACAACCTAGGAGATGCTTTGAAATTAGGAGACTGCAAAGCACTGACGCTTTAAGTGCAGTAGTTGAAATGAAATAACCACAAAGTAAAAAGTAAGAAAAAATAATTATTTCTTCACACTTCAAAGCTTCTCAGATAAATTGTGAGATGAGACCTTGTTTCAGAAGAGAAAGTCAAGGGAAACTCCCAGCTTTTCTAACTCTTTTCTCCATTCTTCCTTTACCAAAACTATCTGCTCAGCCTAGATTCATAAATGCCTGCACTATCCATGAAGGAAAACACCTCTTTGGGAATCTGTGAATCTAAAACCAGGCTGTTAGGATCTGCTGGTGGGATAGCTTTGGCAGCGCTGCTGAGAAGCCACACGCCACTAAGGATTGCTAAGTGCTGATCTCACAGCATCACTCCTCGGCAAAGCCTCCTCCTCGGCAAAGCCTCCTCCTCTGGCTCATCTCAGCTGAAGACTCACCTCTGCTCTCTGCACATCTCTCCACATCCAGGTTTCCCTGTGGCAGTGGACAAGTCCTCTTACACTACCCCATGGCTTCTTCTCTCTACTGCAAACACTCCATCTTGCTTTCCAAACGTGAATTCTACTCTCAGTGTCCCCCTTTTCAGCCAGCTTAACTGGCCACGCTCTTTACAAAGTAATGAGAACAGCAAACAGCGATATTCTCTACGTTTCTACAAAGAACCCCCAAACACCAGCGTACTTTTACCCTGAAGGTGGGAGACATGACTGCAGCCTGGAGGAGCAGAGCCGAAGGACCCAGGATCTGGCTGCTTTGGGTAGAGAAGAAATCACAGCCTTCTGGACCTGTGCCTAGAGCATCCACAAGTCTTCATTAGCATCAGTGGATTCAGATCCTAGTCATGCTACAACTGCAATTCAGACATGAATTTTCATGATCTTGCAGAGGAATAAACATGGGTTTAGGGACACACTGGAAAGATTCAGATTGATGGATGGAGCTCATCAAGGTGAGCACTGAACCCACAGCTCTGCTGCACCTCCTTCATTAAGGAAGTCAGCCAAGTGGCTGCAACTTTTCCCTTCCACACGAGCATCAAGGAAATGCAGCCTAAAGATGATTGTCAAAACCTGTGGGGATGCGGCACACTATTTTTTTGCGCACTTTTCTTTTTTAAACCATCTGCTGTAAGCTGTTGAAAGTATGATGGAGGTCTAGGTAACCCTTTGGGCTGATGCTGTACCAATATTTATCTGTGTTTAGTGACTACAACATTAAAAAACAAATCATCATTTTCTTATTGCTGCATGAGAAAAAAAAGCTCATTTTCTTGTTTTAAAAATAGCTGGCACTGATACTTGGCAGAAAAACTGCCATTAAGAGATGCAGAGATAATAGGTGTGATGAAGAAAAAAAAAAAAAAAAACAAGAGAGAGAGACATAGGATTCACCAACTCCAATCAAACACAGTCAAATCAACAAACCAGCACTAGGAATAACACTTGTGTGTCTCCAGTCCAACCCTAACTGCATTTCTCCCACCTCCTGCCCAATCTCTCCTTTCTCATAACTATATTTGTCCATGTTTTGACATTCCAGTAGCTCACGGCTTTCTAGAAAATAATTTGCTGGGCGGGATGCACCTTGGCATCCTATGTTCATTTGTCACCAGGACATAAGATGTGACCAAGCGCATCTGGTATAGAGACTGTAACTATTTTGCACATGCAGCATGTTACCGGTATCTTTGCTCCATTTTAGACACGAAAGAGCTGAGAATTCATTTCCTTGGTGAAAAATGTGGTTGAGAAGGCATGCATTTTTCTATTTTCATTCACTTTTTTTGTTAAAGACTTTTTTTTGCCTTTTTTTCTGCTGCTAAAAAAAGAATATGAAAATGTGATGCCTAAAAATACACAATTTGAGAGGAAATAAACAAATTTAAACAAACATACATTTTTTCCCTTCAAAATATTTATGTG
This sequence comes from Crypturellus tataupa, assembly GCA_034781795.1. Lineage (NCBI taxonomy): Eukaryota > Metazoa > Chordata > Aves > Tinamiformes > Tinamidae > Crypturellus > Crypturellus tataupa. The sequence continues at coordinate 3,563,907 of JAWLRI010000229.1, forward strand.
GAAGGTTTTCCTTTGGAATCTGATGGGAGCTCTTTGGAGCAAATTGCTTCAAATTGCTCCAAATTGCTCCATTAAGTGCCTGCACAGCATCGTGCCCTTGCTGTGAACTGGCACCATTGGTGTCCTCTGCATGCAGACGAGCAATAACTCTTCTTTTGCTTCCCGCTCCAACACGTTGCTGCAGGTCCTGCTGCGCGGTTAAGCAGCACCTGGTTTGGGTCGAGCTGGTTGTGCTTGGAGAGACCAAGTCTCTCACGTGCTCCCCGGACAACCTTGCAGGCTTGCGTTTGCAAAGTGGATGCTGAAATAAATGCCAGAGGGACTTGCAAAAGGCTGCTCCTGATATGCGATCGCCTTTACAATAGCTCACGGAGAAGTGGCCAGTTACACTCAGCAAGTTGCCTCCATGGAGCAGACTTGTTCTTTTAATCAGACAGTGAAGGGATATTCACAGTTCACTCTTAGATGAGGTATCTAAAAACAGGCATAGGCAAAAGCGCTGCTAATTGCAATTAGGTGCAGGTGTACACACTGTTAGCGACCTAGGGCACCCTTCCGTAGCGGTGGGCAAAGATGAAAGACCAAGAGGATAAATTCATTCCTTCCGTCACAAATCCTGGGAAGAAATCAAATCCTGATTGGGAATAAGCAGGGCTAGTTACACAGGCAGAGAGGCAAATACCTGTTAACACACGTTTCAAGGTGGACCATGGTTTAAAATTAAACCTTGTGACCTGCCTGGTAGCAAGGTCTGCTCATGTTGCAGCTGTAGAAACAACCTGGAGGTTTGAACCCAGGCCAGGCAGCAAGGCCAGGAGCCCCACGTCCCAACTCCCGCGTCCTGTGACAATATCCCTGCTCTCATCCAACCGGTTCTCAAATTCAATGCACTTTGGCCAAAGACCTGAGAAAAAGTCTTTGACGCGAACTTGTGAGTACTATTTGCTGGAGAAACATCAAACAAGCAGCAGAGAAAGACCCAGGCTGACCTTGGTGTCTAGACCTGCCTGTTGAAAAGACTCCTTCCTCAGCAGGGCTTGCTGGACATCACTACAGCCAATACTTAGTACAAGCAAGCTATGACTTACCAGTCAAATACAAACAAAAAATTGCTAGGTATCATAAGGGATAGATCTCAGTTCCCCCTGCAGCTTCTTAAAGACTTTCTGAGCTGAAGAAATTTAGATTTCCTTCATTTCAAAAGGTCTACGATCCACAGAGCACTGTGGATCTTCCATGCAAGACACAACTGGGTACAGTCTCACATGTCACCTGCCTTGAAACCAACTCACCATAATTCCTCTGGGCCAAAGCCCTCAGGATCCTGTAGACAGTTTACAAGAATCATTCCTCGATGAAACACAGCCAGGACAACTACTCATCAAGTGGGGAAGGTGTATCCACAGGAAATGCAACCTACACACTGGTGTGGCACCAAGATGGTCCCCAAGAAGATCCTCAAGAACAACAGGGACATGGCAAGTCTCAGCTCCCAGAGCTGATTTCATGCCCTGGACCAGGTGTTACACAGGGATCCTGAACCACGCAGCGCTGCTGTTAGGGAAGGAGACAACGTTCCCCTCCTCTCCTCCCTACCCTGCCTTCTGTTTTATTTTACTTTATTTCCCTAATAGCAGAATGTTAGAGGAGTGGAAGATTTGGGGTTTATGGGGTTATTTTCTTCTCAAACAGTCGTTAGGAATGGGTAAAAGATGAAGATCTAGCTAGTCCCTGATCAGTTCCAGTGCAGAAGAAAAGGCTGTGCTGGTTTAAGATGAGAATGCAGCTTGCAGCAAATGGAAAAATTCAGAACAGATTATTACCAGCTGGTCAAAGGATTTAGTTGCATTTCAAGATGCTATACATATTCTAAACAAACAAACCTCACATAATTTCAAGACAAAATGAAAATAGTTGATTAGAAAAGGTCAGTCAGTTTCAGGTTTTAACTTTTTTTTTTTTTTTAAATGAGGGAACAAAAACTTGATTAAACCTGGATGTACTTTTGAAAGGGCTCAGTGTTGCTAATTTTGCAGAAAGAGAAACTGTCCAAGTCTAACCACGGAGCTGGATCAGGTTCATCCCTGCCAGTCCAAGCTTTTATAGCAAAGCAGCTGCCAGCTGCAGCTTCCTCCAAGCACTCCAGCAGTCTCCTCGAGCCTGGCCCTAGCTAAGAAAAATAACCGGAGAATCTGAGAAGCAGGGCTCATTTGAAAAAAAGAAAAAAAAAAAAAAACACATCACCAGCTACTCTGCACATAGTCTGTATCCCAATTTTAGGGTTACATCTTTTCATTTGATCTGAAGAATAGGCCTTCTTCAGCACCGCTGGCCTCAGTGTTACTTCTCCATGGGTTCGTTTCCCTGCTCGTAGGCAAGGGGTATGCTCACTCTGGGAGTGTTATTTTCCTCCCAAGTTCATGCCGGGAGCTCAGTGTTTTGTAAAAGTGCTCACGGGAGGTTGGCCTGTGCTCTTGCTGGAGCTTGGGTATTTTGTATCCATTAAGGAGAAAATAGAAAATGCTGCTCTTCAGAGGCTTCCCCCTCGCACTCTGCGCATGCGGCCGGCTCCACTGCTCCCTGTGAAGCCTTGCTGTGCCGCTCAGCCATGGCACTGCTGTCATCTCCATCAGCTATGACCTCCCTGCTTCCAAATCTCCTTCCCTCGGGATGTGCCGCCTCCCAGGATGCAGAGACACTGTGCTGAGGCACTGACCTCACCGGTGTCCAGTGTGGAGCCCAGCGAAGTGAAACACCACTGTGACTGGCACCAGCGCCACAAGCCCATGTAAGAAATCCCATATTAAGCCCAAGCCACCTTGTGCAGGGTTTTTTTTTTTTTTTAAACTGGCTCATCTCCATAGGCTCTCACAGGCTCTTCATTATTCAGAATCTGACCATCTTGCAGGGAATGAAATCCACATTGCCTCTCCCCTCCCTACAAAGGCAGGTCTCAGGCACGCAGAAGTTGCTTAGCCCTTGCTGGGCAATATAGGTAAGAGACAGCTAGATCCTGCTTCTGCGACTTCACACTGTGCTTTGCAGTCCAACTCAACCTTATGTTTCTAGGAGGAAAACAAGAAACAAATGTTTTTCCTTGGTAGGACCTAAAGGCCAGCAGACCATGTCTAGATGTTGCAGGCTACAAGTGGATCTTGCAGTTCAACCCACACTAGCTACTTTTGCAGGAGACCTAATTTTCAAAGCACCACCAAGGCTCTTGACAAGGATAGTCCTTCATGTCAGCCGAGGATAGGTCCATCCAGGAAGCCCGTGGGCAGCTCTGCTAGGAAGCAGCGTGGACAGAGAGGTCTCACCATGGAGTCACTTTGCTGGCCCCGGCAGGAAGGGCAAGCTGCAGCCAGCACACCGTCCCGCGTCGAAGACACTAACGCCGAAGATCCTTGTCATGTGGATGAAAGCAATTACAACCTACTTAATAAGGAAAGGAGAGCTGAAAGTTTGTTTAGATTTTAATTGCCGGGGTGCGTCTGTCTGCGGGCAGGCTGCCAGGTCAGCTCTCCCTCTGCACGATACTGGGTGACACTGGGGTCCCTGTCCTGAGTGTCCCAGGTGAAAGCCTCACTCTGCCAGGCAGGCGGGCGGCTGCGTTACAGGAAAGGAGTCGATGAGTTTAGCTGCCACCAGCTCCAGCAGTGCCAGCAAGGGGCAGCTCAGGCACCGCAGACTCCTCCTGCACCCTTAGAGTGGGACAGTCCCCCCAGACACTGCAGCTGTCCTGGTAATGTTCAAGGAAGAAGGCGCCACATCTTCGCCCACGATGTGGTTCCTCTCCCGGAAGAAAGCGACATGCGGCCAGTCCAGCCCTCTCCAAGAGACAGAAATCAGTAGCAGAGCACTTAATTGGGAAGGATTCTGCTTTCCACATAAAGCCACTTAAAAAGATGCAATTACAGCCCTGGAGACTAAACACTTGCTATTCTCTAAAAGCTGATGGTAGCTCCTATTACCTGCGAGCAGGCAGAAGAAAAACCTGCTGGCCACCTCCTTCTCTCTGGCTTCCTTTCAACTGTAAGGTGTCAATCACTGTATTCTCCCTTCTTTTGTCAGAAGTTTGCAAGGCACTTGTAGTAAGAGCCCCTTTGCGCCTAACAGCCACCTCATCCTCCATTTGCCTTGGTAATGAGCTAGTGCCCTGTTGGACCCAGTTCTGAGAGCTAAACGAGTGCCCTGGGAAAGGAAGCAGAGCCGCTTTGATCATTTACTTACAGCTTTCTTGGAGAAGGCCACAGAGGGCCTTAAACTTATGAACCATCTGCATGATCCTGGGTCCAGACCAGCTGCTGAGTTCATGGCTCCTGTTCTCCTGCCCTTGCTCTGATGCTCCAGACAGCACCTCCCTTGGACATGCGGGACATGGGTCTCACTTACTGCAGTGACCCTGCGAGAGCGGTGCCGCAAGAGGTTCCAAGACAGGAGATTCTGAGATGGAGAAACCCAGCCCTCCACTCTGGCAAGCAGCTTTGACCACATCTTCCTTCTTGCTCCTAGGTACGGGAGCATTTGAGCAGCAGTCTGAAGGTTGGCCTTCCACTGCAAACTGCACCAGGATAATCATGAGGAAGAGCCTTATAGTTTAATGGTTGATACATCTTCTACCTAAGTGCTCAAATTAGAAAATATTTAAAAGGTTTGAATGGGAGCTTCTTCATGTCAGCCTCCTGAAAACTCTGCCATGAATTTGGTGGTACAGAGCTAAACCCAGGGCTGCATCTCTCCTCTCCACCCCACACAGTGAAAAGGCTAAATCTTGGGTTAACACTCAGCAGCTCAAGCTCAATTGTTCCAAACCCACAGAAGAAAAGTCAAGGACAGAGTTTCTCCACATAGGGTAATTGCAGCCACTACTCTGTGCCCTAAAACAGCAGCACTGCTAACTCAGGCTGTAGGATGACCGGCCTGCCCTCCAGTGATCTGGATTAGGCATTTCCCAGGCATTGGCTGGGCACACAATGCAAACCTTGTGCCACTGTCAGGCTTTCGTGTCAGCTGCTACCTGAGCAGGTAGACAGCTAGAGCAGGGCAGACAGCCTGTGCCTGCTCTAGCACAAAGCCTGCCAGAATGGAGTTAACCCTTCAAGTAGTTCCTCTGAATGAGTTTCAGCCGGCCAAGGCAGTTCAGACTGCCTTTCCACTTTGTGCCCAGTGGCTCTTGTGTTTCTGAGCCATGATTCCTAAAAGGAGATCTATTTCCACATGGAACTCTGCCTTAAATGGCACCCTGTGCCAGGGAAGGCCGGACACCTTCTACCCACTGTCTGCGCTCAGTGAAGCGAGCGCCAACACGCACCGCACTTCAGGCTGTGCAGCACAAACTCCTAACCTGCAATTTAAGGTATCAACCCACCTCATCCGCACAGGCGGCTCCATGTCTGAGGCAGAATTTTGTCAGTTTCTGAAGGATGAGATCCACAGTCCAAGGCACAGGCCAGGCCTTGGGCTGAGCCCCTGTGTCCAATTCGAGGTGCAGAGTTGAGATGTAGGCTCAGTGTTACCAGAGTAGCAGGTCCTCTCATTTTGGACAGGGCTTAGGTTTCCACCATTGCTATCCACCTTCCCAACATTTTTTTTAAACACTCACCCTGTTAGACACACTGAATGATATTAAAAGAAGCATTAAGACATTTCTAAACCCAACCATACAGCTGATTAGAAACATCACAGAGCAGTCAAGACAACCTTAAATCAATCATCAACCATCTCAGGCACGTGCAATACCATTGCTATCCTGCCCAGGGCACACACAGGTGCTTGTAGGAGAAGAACAAAAACTAGAAACAGTTCTTGCTAAAGCAAGAGGCAGTTTGAGCCCAGGAAGGCTGCATGTGAGGGGTAAGTGTCAGCTAGAGAAGACTGCAGGTGACAACTCATACCCCTGCCACAGTCCTTCCATAACACTAGTCACATAATTTCAACCACATCAACTCACCATCAAGTCACATGCCCCACACAAACTTTACTCTGACATGATGACACTGGCAAAAACATGAGCCAGTGAAGTCAGGAACGTGGCATTAACTCCATTAGAGCATCAGTGCACTCTGCCCTGTGGGATCACCCTGGAGCCCTGTTGTGCTGGGGGCTGCATGTAGCTCCCTAACGTGACCAGCTCGACACAAAAGCTCACTGCTCTTCTTGCCAAGGTTTCTAAATCACTTTTCACTATTCTGGATATTCAGTTTCATTACTGTAATTACAAGACATTAACTTATAATTGCTCAACTAATTTTGGTGTTTGAAACGGAAGACGGGTGTTTACCGCACCCACACGCCATTGACCTTAAGTCTTGATGTCTAAAGACGAAAGCACAATGAAAGGAAAAGTCCTCCTTGCTTCCAAAGGCAGAAATGACTTCCCACTTGTACACAGTTCCACAAAGAGGACAAAATATCCACCTCAGCGGTGGCACAAAGTAAAATGAAAATATGGGTGGGAGGTTGCATTCTTTTTTTTTGCTTTTTAAACCAAAATCAATCATTCATGGAGATTAGGATTTTCAGTTAAATCATGAGAAATTTTAGGGAGCGCATTTAATGTTTTGTCTTTGTCTGGATAAAAAAAAAAAAAGCCAGCGTAAGTACAGACCAGTCCCTTTGAGGAGGATCTCTCTGCTCCCCAGCTCAAGGCAAAGGAACTGGAAGCTGGGTCCAGCCCCACTTCTGCTCAGGGTTGGTCCCAGAGCAGCCGAGGCCGGGCAGAAGGAAGGGGAGGGAGGAACAGGAAAGACGATCACCCAGCACAGCAGTAGAACCAAGCAAGGACAGAGGGAGGTGCTCGCCTCTTCTGTACCAGCTTTACCACTCCCATCCCTCCCTTTCCAGGGCGTTGATTTCACACTAACGCATCAAGAAACAAAACAAGGTTGAGTAGGAGGCAGAGAAAAATCCCTGGCAGTGCTGCTCATCCTCACACACACAAGGGTAGGAGAGGTGGCTTGGGGACACCTTACCCCGGACCCCCAGGGCACCAAGGGACTGAGGCTCTGATTTTACCTGTGTCCTCTGCTCACACCTGCAAGCACACAAGACTCTTCTTCTCTCAGCCTCCCGGCTCTACCTAATACATTAGTAGAGGGAGCTTAGAAAGACAGGGGATAATAGCCAGAGAGACGACCCAGGGATGGGACACAAGCAAGTAGCAAAGCCCCAGTCCAAACCTCCCCATCGTGCCCAGCTTGGCTCTTTGCACTAGTCCCATCCTTGTAACCAAGCACCATTTCAGATCCACAGCTTGGTCCGACATGTTGCAGAACAGGACTGCAGCTCCCAAACCAGGTTGAGGGTACCAACTCAAGTCTCAGGGACCTCCCTGAGGCTACGAAAGGATGTCCCTCCTCATCCTCCTCCCCAGAGGAGGGTAGGTGAAGCCCAGAAAGGAGCAGCAGCCCTCGGCAAGGCTCTGAGGACCAACCTCCCTGCCCAGTCCTACCTACAGATGCTCCTCTGCTGTGGTTTTTCCCCCAGAGCAACGCGGAGCTCCCGGCGCTCCAGCCCCGCAAGGGCTCACAGCGGGTGCCTGACGTCCGGACGGCTGTGGGTGAAACAGAGCGTTTACCTGCTGGGGCTGGGCAGGAGGGCTGGCTCCAGGAAGCCAAGCCTTGTTTTGAGGAGGAGACTTGGGTGTGTTTTGCCCTTGGGGGGAATCAAACAGGTTTCTCCATTCAGAGGGCCCCCCTCCCCGCCCGCTCTCCTGTGCATTCCTCACATTCTCCAGCAAATGCCACATTTCCCAGCCCTGCACTGCAAGGGGAGAGCACGGAGTAGCCCCACTCCCGCCCCGCCAAGTGTGGCAGGTGTTGCCCAGGGACAGGCTCGTGCCCCAGGAAGGGGAAATCAGGCTTCCCAACGCTTGGCAAGTAGAGACAAGCCCTGGAGTCTGCGAGAGGGGATAAGGGCAGTCGCACCTGGGTAACATCAGGGCTGGAACTGCAATTAGCACTCAGTGGTGATTGCCTCATTCTCTCTAATCTAATGAGGTGCACAGGTGTGCTCATCACTCTTTCACTGCCCACAAAGCTGCCAGGTACTCCTGGCCTTCCTGAGTTTATTTTCCTCTTCTAATTAATTGCTGTAGTTGCCACAGGAGACCTAAGGCCGAGCTCCACAAGAGGTTCTCTGAAGAGACCCAGTAAGACCCCAGGTACCTCTGCTGTCTTGGTTCCCTCTTTTCCACTTCCACTGTTACAGACCTTTTTTCCCTGTCTGTCTGCAACCATCAGGACACATGATTCCAACATGAAACTCCTCTACAGCTCGATAGAGAGCTCTTATCTCACATTTGGTCTTAGATTCTTCTACTGTGGTTATTCCTCTCCTTCTATCTTTTCTGCTGGAGGCAAGGGATGTCATTGGGTCTTAAAACTGAGTCTCCATGGGCCAGTGGTGAGTGCTCTGCAAATTGATCAGAAGTAACATGGAGTTTGTAGCACAAGGGGCTTGGAGAGGAGTCCTCTGCATCTTCCTTGCAGCTCCCTGACTGCTTCAGGACAGCAGGTAACAGGATATTAGCCCTATAACAGGGCTACCAGTCCATCCCCAATTCCCAGCAAGGTAGCGAAGATAATGTATGAAAAGCCCTGATCTCTAAATTGTTATTCCAGTACCAGATATTTTTCTGTGAACTAGTTGCACTACAGCATCAGCAGCAGTGCAGAGTTCAGCTCAGCTGCCTTCCCCCGAGGCAGATGATGATCTCAGATGAGTTAGGCACAGGAGAGGAGATGCGACGATTACAGAGACACCCCTCAAGTTCAGAGTGGGTGCCCAATGCAGGAAAGAGCCTGTTTGAATGGCACCGTCCCTGCATCTGTAAAGGACCTTCTGCTTCAGGGCTCCAGCTGACAGTGCAGTTTTATTTTCTACCACCTCTGAGTCACCTCTTCAGGTTCCTTCCTGAAATAATAGTGACTAACAGCTCGACTAGCCTGCTGGGGACAACAGGTTCTCTTTGGAGGGAGCAAATAGGAATCCCCAAGGTCAAAGGACTATAGACTTCTTCCAGGGTGAACACATTGTTCTGCAGTGAATATTCAAGGAAAAAATATATATATAGCACCTATTATGATCACCTTTAATATTAACACCCCCAAAATGGATGAGGAGACCATAGAACAACACACGCAGAAGTGTGTTGACTGTTGTTTTACTGCTTCTCTGAACTGCCACAGCTGCATGCTAAATCATTAGTTGTGAGGATGTCTATCAACGCTGTTCTCTTCCTTAGAGGAAAGGAACACAGTGAAAAATTGCTTTTCTAATTAACTGAGAGGAGATAGGAACAGAGATAACTAACTTTTTGTTATTAGATTGAAATTACTGGCTGAAGAGTACACTCAAAATTCCCAAAGACAGGTCTTATGCTCAGGGGTGTGGTAGCAAGGTAAGGCAGAAGAAAATCTGCTGGCAGCTCCATCACAACAAGTCAGATGAGCACATTGCTAGTAAAAGATGTTGCACAGCACATAGCCAAGAGAAACGCAGAGAAATGCCCTGCAGGACACTTCTTCCCCTCCAAAAACATGATCCAAATAAATCATTCAAGCCTTGGCCCACACTGACTCCATACTGCGAAGGCTTCTCGGTCTTCACCTTCCAGCTACAACCTCCTGATGTCACCCAAAGTCGCACTGATTCGTTCCTCACCTTTGACAGCCTTTCCACATATCACGGGTTTTGCTTTCCCAGACCGAGAGAAATCAGCAGCACCCAGTGACACCTCAAGTCCACGCCAAGTCCTCCATGCAGCATTAGGCCTGAGCAGTGCAGGGAAGGAAAAACTTTCAGCTGCTCATTGCTCACGTGGGAGCACGGCAAGAAGGGAGTTAAGGCTTGCCTGGGAAAGCCCGGAGAGAAATATGATACTGCTTCAACTGCTGTGCACGGTCAGTTTACACCAGAATAAAAGGGACTTTATTTCACTACTATTCCCCCTTCCATCTCATTTCCCATTTAAATGTGTTACTGTTTTATTTTATTTAATTAAGATGCCATGACTCACTGGTGAACTGCAACCCTGGAGGGGTAAGCAATACATATCTCCTTCTCCTTCCCCTGATATCTGAGGCACCCATCTCTCTTGCAAGCCTTTTGAATACAGAATCCTTGTGATCCTCTTTTCTGAGATTTACATAGAGGAACCAGGAATAAAACAACTATGGGATTTGCCCAAGTCCCACAGTGACATGGAGGAAGAGCAGCCCAGAGTTGCCAAGGAGTGGGGTTCCATATTAACAGCAGAGAAAGAGAGATAAAATGATATTAAAAAAGCCTAAAAAGAAGGAAGCCTCAAAAGCAGTTGTTTTCCAGGACTGCCACAGAATGGAAAGGGACCTACCATCTTTCTTAAATAAACTAGGAGAACGTCATAGAATCTCAAATGGTACAAAAGGTAAAACAAGTAAATTGAAAGACAAATTTCCGGTTAATGTTATTTTCCCAGTAAGAAGAATGGAAGAGGAACCTTTTTTTTCCTTTTTTGTAGTAGTAGTAGTAGTAACAGTAAAGAGTTTTCACACTCTCTGTTCAGATCAAAATAACCATGACCAACAATGCAGATGACTTCCCTTGCACTAGATACTCCCAGGGCTGCTGTGTCACCACAGGTCACACTGCTTCTTTGCAACCAGAGCTCATCAAGCACAGCTAAGGGGAGCAGCAGCTTGAACAGTTAGGAACAACCAGTCCCACACAACAGTCTGTGGTTTTCTTCCAATTAAACTCTTAGATAAATCACCCTCTCTAAAGCACAGGTGAACATCACTCCCACCAGCAGGCACAGAAACCTGCTGAGATGAGCATTTTTCCTCCTCACAATTACAGCAACATATTCATTTTTTAATGACATGGCATTTCCAAATCATAGCAGCAGCCAGAGGCAGAAGCTCTTCCCCAACGAGCGGCAGACCTGCATGAGATGGCACAGCATCACACCACAAAGCCATCAAAATGCAGCACCATCAAAATGCAGTCCAGAGACTGAAAGATGTAAGGTAGTTCCAAAGGAGGGCCAGCTTGACTAGCTTTAGGGACTTAACTGAAGGAATAAGATGAGCTGGCCACGTTTCCTAACCGTGGTTCCTAAAACAGAGAGGCAGTGGAGCGGGGAAGAAACCTGGGGCTTCCCCACCCCTACCTTTATTTGCAAGTATATACAGTAATAATTACAATACTGATACAACTTGGGAGCTAACAGAAGTAACCAACCCTGGCCACCATCACAAGTGGCAGCTTACCCAAGCTGGCTGTTCCAGGTTAGATACTGACAAATGCATCACACTGCAGGACGCAGCCACCAACACAAACCCGCTGGCAAGGCAGCCACAGCTGAGTAGAGTTCACCTGGGGCAAACCCAGTCAGTAGAAGAACAACCCTTGACCTCATCAGGAGAGCAGCAGCATGGAAGAGGGGCTGGTTTTCTATGCGTAGAGGGTATGGCTTGAAAACACCACCTCTGCAGATCTCAGCCACCTCCTCGGGCTGTTAGCCAAAGGTGGGGCTGATGCTGCCATTCACCCATGCTGGAGAAGCTCTGCAGCCCAGCCCAAGCAGGAGGAAACGTCTGTCACACTGACCAACACTACCTTATGCAAGGCCATGTAGAGATTCCTGTGGCAGGGCAGAAGGGAAGAATCTGAGGTTGAAAAGGTCCTTTTTTCCATCTCCAGTTAGGAAACCTCCTTCTGCTACAGCCAAATGTAATTTTGAGTCCGAAGTATCCGAGTTTCCCAGAAATTGATTCCCATATGAAGAATATGAGTGTCTCATAGCAATGCTGCATAGTCAGCACTGGTTAATGTGTGTTTCATTACTGTGTATCTGCCTCCCTTATAGTCCTGAGTGCATTGGGATCAGTGAAACATAAGAATTGCCTCACACAAGGAAGCTGCAGCCACAGAAACCACTTGCAGACTGGAGAGATGCTTAACAGACAGCAGAAGATTTGAAAGACTTGGGCTGTGCCACAAGAAAGGACCAGAGATGATTTGACCACAGTGTAGGAAAATTTTCAGGGAGAGAATGTATGAAAGGAGTTTGTATCCAGGAAACAAAAGTAGGAAAGCTGATGACCGACACTCAAACTAGGCTCTTTCCAACTGAAAACAGATCGGGTTTGGGGTTTTCTACGGAACAGCAGTGGGCACCAAACAGTGCCAGTGCTCTGAAACATGAGCAGATTAGTTCTCCACTTCTTGCAAAAGCTCTCCCAGAAGGGCTGGCTTAGCCACACTGCAGCAGCTGGGCCATACAGGGCGGCTGCCTAAAAGCTGACAGTGAGCATTATCCATCAGGCTAGCAGGTCTGGCTGGCTGTAAACTGCAGTTACACCTGTGCTGTGCTTCTCAATAGGGAAAAATCAGCCTGCTGGAAGCTCTCTGCTGCCATGAGCACGCTGCTACTACCCCTGGAGCTGACGAGTTTAAGAGCAGCTTGTGCAACCCTGCGGCACGCTCCTGGGTCCCGGTGCGGCACACGCACCTTTTGAACCCGTGACGGTTGGGAGGGAGGAAGCTGCTCAAGCCGCACTGCCAGGCAGGCGACGGCAGGAAGATGGGTGCACCAGGCAGCGCGGTGATCCAGTGAGGGACTTCCTCCCGGCAAGGCACGCGATCTCCCCGACTGGCACGGCTGGTATTTGAACAGTTGTTATAACATATTCTAAAAGTCAGAGTCTTTTCTAGCTGTGAAATATGACTCAACACCACTCAGGAGCACTAAACCCCACTGGCACATTTCCAGTCCTTTTGGATGACACTTTCTCCTAGGTAGCTTGCTAGCCCTCATCCTTGCAGTGAGGGTAGAAGGAAGGTCACAAATCCATCAATCCTTGGGGAATTTGCCAAGGTGACAGAAAAATCAAAGCCTCAGTAGAGCCTGAGCAGAGCTGCGATGAGTAGAAGGGCGTAAAAATCACTACACCCATTTGTTGCAAGGGAATCGAACTGGTTTTTCATGAAGTGTCATTACAAAGCACTGCCAAAATGCCAGACCTCACCTCCCTAATAGCAGGCAGCAAAACAGAATTGTATATGCTTGACGATTTAGTGCTAAAATACAGTAATCTCACCAGGAAACCGCCCATGGTCATAATGACACACCTATAGAGAAAGCCAGGCTAAGACAAGATGCATTTGCCAGCAAACTCAAGGTATAAAGGAGGTTGTGGCTATAGTGCCAGGTGAATGGTATTAAGACAGAAAAACATGTGCAATCCGGTCACAGAAACACCCCAAACGTGCCCTGGTGCAAGTAGAGAGATGCCTCTATTTCTCATCGCCAGCTCAGCAAGCTGCTTCTGCACTCCGAGACAAACAAGCTGCTTTCCTTTTCCCATGGCAATGACAAGTTGCACCATCGCTTACTCCTGTGGGCACTTTCCAAAAGTTTGCACAAGCGTTAGCGAAACTTGGTAAGCAGTTCTTGCAAGTGCCGTATTCCAGCCCACTCATGCCATATTTGGCTCTGCAGGGCTAAAAGGTGTGGGAAGCCATACCAGAGCTGGGAGATCACGACCGTCAGCAGATCTGAGTAATGTATGCACATATCTACAGAGGTAAAAGGTGCCACACACAGTTTCACAAAAGGCTGCATTTGAGCAGTGTGGTGGCATGGTGTGTCTTGCTGTTTTTAAGGGTGCAAAGTAGTGAGCTTCCAGGGCTGTAGCTGAATCACATGCCAGTGACACACTGATGTTTTCCTCCCCTCTGAAACCTTCCATATCTCCCTCTCAGGCTTGACTTAAATTCACTCCATGCCTCTCTGCAGGATAGTTTCTAACCTGAATTTTCATCAATGGCTCCTCTTACCCATTTCAAGCAGTTACAGCCAAGCCATCATTCTCCTTCCTAGCCATGAGATGTAGCTGGACAAGAGCTCCCCAGCAGCCCAAAAAGGGCAGGACCACAAGACCCTTCTTTGACTGTAACATTCCCAGGGCTCCTGCACCCTTTGCAATCTCTCTGGTGTCCTCAGTTTCTTAAACTCCACCTAAAACTAACAAAAAGCACATTTCTTTCTCTCTTTCCTGTTTCTCTAGCAAAAGCTGTAGACGACATCTCTTTTATCTCTCCCACCACTCCTCAAACCAAGAAATGTCTCCAATCAGCAAGCTTAGTCAGTGAAGCAAGAAAAAGCCAGAAAAGCAACACTACAGAGATAAAGAGTTTGACAAGTGCACTCTAAGAAATTCTTTGAAGCTTCCTATAGCTCTTACTGAATTACCACTAACAGTGGCAGATTGCAACTGCATTTGACCCAAGATACTTGGGTCAAATTGAGTCAACTTGAAAGAAACATTTGGCAACGACAATTTTGCTTTGTGTGCCCTATCCCTGACCTCCAAAAGACACAGGGTGTGAAGAGGAAGCATTGCAAGTAATTCACAGGAAGAGGAGCACAAAAGGATCTAATGAGTTTGCACTGAAAATGCAAGATAGGGCTTAAATGGCAGAACCTTGCTAGAGAAAATGAGCCAGGAGGAGGAGGTTCGATCAGGATCAGAAAAGCAAGGTTTCTCCTCAGTAATGGTCAGGCTAGAGACATGCTCACATCAGGCTCCACCACAGCAACAATACGGGTTTACTTCTGTTCTGGAAAACAGAAGCTAGTCTGACTCCCATAAGAAATGTTGGGAACTGACCTAATTACACAGGGAGTACCAAGTCAAACCAACTTCAGCGTGATGCAATGCTTCTTTCAGCACGCTTGACGCTGGGAAACCACTCACCCCTGTGGAAGCAAACCTACGGTTTACTCTTGTTGGCGTAAATACACGTGAAGGGAAGAAAAACCTTTTGCTTTTTTGTTGCTTTCTATCCAGCAGACTTGAACTTCCAGTGCCTCTTGTTTCTGTAGCACCTGCTGATGGGTGTTATTCACCTCTTACCCTGACAGTTCTCCCAGGGCATAGGGATACAAGTAACCCTACCCTTGAAAGATGCCCACAGATGGAGAAACAGGCTTTTAGAACTGGTTGAAGCTGCAAGACAAACCTAGCTGAGAAATGCCATCTAGAGGCCAAAACGGACTTCTAGTAGTAACATCCCAAGTAACAACCTAGTAACATCCCACTCTTGCTCTCTCTCTCTAAGAAAGGGCAGTTATTTTTATTTTGTAGACAGGATCTGGCAGATCCCATTATGCAACATGGCACAAGGCTGGAATTTTCCAAAAGATTTGCCAGCGTTACCTGTTGCACTGCAGCACAGCTCCCAAAAGCAGTACTGTGATTTTCAGTGTAGCACTGCCCCCCAGCTCAAACACTCAGGCCCCCAGGGCTGTTTGTACACACCAGTTTGCGTTCAGCAGGCACCTCTCTGGCACGTGGCAGAGCTATGCTTGAATTACCTGTTTTCACAGGGCCAATCCTGTTTATAAATTAGAAGTGTAATGGCAGTCAAGGGCATTTCTAATACTGGGACCGAGCCCAGCTTCCCAAATCGAACTGTGAACATATTTTGGTCCTTCCTCTCTCCTTAAAGCAGAGGAGAACAGGCCTTTTACAAAGCTCTGGCAGAAAAGCAACTCCTCAGCCAGACAGGACTCCACCACGTGAGTGTTGTCTTAAGTCAAGAATCTCACTTTCTATGGGATTGCGGCAGTACATGAGCTCCTAGGTGAGGTTAAGGTTCATTGAACTAGGCACACTATGAGCATACACTGGGGTACCTTCCATACATTTTTAAATCTGAAGTGCCAAGACTTCTGCAGAGCTGGAATAGAGAAAAGCTTCAATGCTAACCTAAGCTCTTGTTTACAAAGAAAGTCAGACTGAAGCACTTAGCAAGATGATGGGGTAGAGCAAACTTCATAAACTAAACAGCTTGGGGAACACAGCATTATGATAACCATTTCCTCCTGGGAAAGTTTTTTATCCAATAAGCTGTCGAAGCAAATCACCACTATCAGAGGGTGGCACACCAGACAAGAGAGTAGTCTTGTACAGCAAGATCTTTCCTACAGTGTAAACCATGAGGGGAATGGACAAACTATGGTAAAATAGTATGTACCAACTGACAACAGCCACAGAAACAAACAAACAAAAAACCCTCCCCACTCTAAAGAGAATGACTAACAACCTATTTATGATGAGATGTTCAGAAAAGATTTTGCCCTTTCAAAAATGGAACAAAAGATTAGGAAATTATTTCTTTGTGATTTATTTGTGTTACTTTTGAATAGAAATAGACTTCTGCAAAAGACAAAGGCACAGGCTTCCTTACAAGGACAAGCCTAGCATGCCATTCCTCAGGTTTTCTTCTCATACCTTAAAAAGTAGTCAAATCACCCGTCAATCATGCAGAAATCCAAAAGCAGTCCCAGAATAAAAACATCAACTTCAATAATTTAAAAGAAATGGTGGTAGTACTCCTTTTTGGTTTGAGCTTCTCTTTCATTGTTCTTGTATAGAAAAGGCCAAACCACAGAGTCAAACTAGTCGTAAGAAGATTTTGTTACCCAATCTGTGGCTATGAGAAGAGGTGGGTGGAATCACCAGAGCAACAAAACAGAGGGCAAGGGTGGAGGCAGAGGAGTAAGGAATGCTGATTTGCTGGGTTGGGATTGAGACGGGCACAGCAGGGTGTTTTGCTTAACCAAAGCCCATAGGGTTCAGCAGCTGTTTCAGAACAGCCAGTTACATCAAGCTGAACTACTAGCACAGCTACTACAGGAAGTTGTTTCAACCCAGAGAGAACTTTCTTGATGACTGTGATGAGGAGCGGGGGAGGAACTTGGGGAATCTTTTTTCCAGAGAATTAGTGAAGCTTGCTTCTGTGTTAAGCTGTCAAAGCACTGGAAAACCAAGTAGAAAAATATCCCCCTAGGACTTCTTAGGCCTTAGCCCGGCGGAGGTGGGGGTAGCTCTGGAGAGTCCTCTTTATTGCTTCATCCAAGCTTACCACTGGCTTGTAGCCCATGTCTCTCTTGGCCCGTTCACAGCTGTAATAGTGAAAAGTTCCAGCCAATGCTACCCGCATAGGGGTAAAAGTGGGCTTGATAGTGACCAGTGGACTTAGCAGCAACAGCACAAGAGAAAGGAAGAGCGCAAGGTAATAGGCCAACCAGTAAGGAATATGGTACTTGGGTGCATCGTAGTTCAAGCCAGTCAAGATACGGGACATGAATGTCCAGAAAGGAACAGGTTCATCATTTGTGATATGAAATGCCTGAAAGAGAGGAAGACAGAAAGCCAGATGATAAAAATGTTACTGTCTGCATAAGCTCATCTCTGTGCTTGCCCAAATCATGTACAATTTGACAAGATTGATATTCTGGACTTGAATGAAGATTTCCACAAGAAACTGATTTGCACAAATTACCTTTGTCTGAAAAGGGATAGACCTCTTCTTTGCTAAGAAAACTAGCTGTTCCTGAGATTACAGACCTCAGTGTTCATATACGGTCAAACTAAATGATACAAATGATACAGTACCATGCAACCATGCTAAAGCATCCTGGCTGTACATATTGTGTGTGGCCAGAGCACAGTGATACTATGAAAATCTACAGGCACTTCTGCTGTTCATAACTGTATTGCAAGAGCTAAAGGACTACATTTCTTAAGCACATATCTAGGGTGCCAAGAATTTTGCCTGGATTTCCTACCACAAGGAAGGTTATTGAACAAAGTTATAGTACACTCATGCATCTTAGCATACACACTTGCCAGGAATGGTCACCAGATGTACAACCAATTATTATATTCACAGACAGAAAAGGTAGGAGCTGTGTGAGCTAGTTCCACTCATCTCTGAGATGTTAAATACTGATGAAATTAGCATTAGCTACAAAACAGACACATGGAACCAGATGAGGATTTCGTGTGCAGTTTGGCTAGGTGACTCCTACTCACCTACTACTTGTTAGTTCCCCTCTTACCTTTCCACACAGGGGAGAGTCTTTCTGAAGATGCTCTGCGGCTAGAATGTGCCCATGCACCACGTTTTCCACGTAGGTGAAATCTACCAAGTTCTTTCCATCTCTGCACAGAAAATAAAGGAAAAAGTTTAACCCAAAGGTAACCTCAAAATTGTTTTTTGGTAAAAAAGATTTTCACAAAACAGAGATGTGTTCTGAGTTTCTTCTTCTCCCCTTCTGCTGTGCCACAATTTCAGACCATACCCTATCAGATAGATGAAGTCTCTGCATCTTCACTCCTGAGACAATGTTAAAGCTGTTATTGTCTCAGCTCAGCAAGACCCTCATAAAGTTTCTGCTCCTTTAAGAGTACCCTTTTTTAAGCTTTGCATGTTGCCTTGCATATGCCCTGCATGAGGTGTTCACTCAAATTCTAGAGGTCTCAGAATTAGAAGAATGATCCAAGAAGGAACAGCAGTAACTAGCACATATAGTCACCTAAGGACAAGCTTTCAATTATGAATTTCTTGGCTCGTGAAATTTTAACTTGCTTCTGCAATAAGCCAATTCAGACCTAGCAGAAACAGATTTAATCCAATGTGTTTAATTTACATCTACACAGAATAAGAAAATAATTCTACATAACACTTCAAGAGACCAGGTAAATTCAAACAAAATTGCATATTAGAAACCATCATTACACTCTCTTGCCTTGAAAACATTGCGGTAATCTAGCATTCTGAAAATTAATAATTCTCATTCCTGGCATTCATGGCTGAACAGGTCTTTCTTGGAAGAGATATACAGGTCTTTATGGCACTAGGAAAACTTGGATGAGGAAGGTGTATTTGAGCAACTTTGAGTAAAGAATGGCACTAATTGAACCAATTCAAAAGTAAAGTGCAATAAAGAATAAAATCAACACCACCACCACCCCTATCCCATTTCTTTCTCCTACCCCAGTCTGAATTCAGTCACATATGTTCATACACATACAAAACAGCTTCCTACATACAATAAGAAATCTGTTAAGAGTAGAATACAATAGCAGAGAAAAAAAAATCTTAATAGAAGATCAAATTATTTCTTCTTCTAAAATTTTAGTAGTAAGATTTCAAATTAATATCATTCCCCTCTAAAAGGGGCTTTGCAGGTTTACCATGAGTTTTAACAAAATCTGTAAAATGACTGTCTTCCTCACCCAATCATGAATTTCATTTTGCCACTTTTAGCTGCTTGGATGAGGATGGGAACCAGCTGAGGATCCCTAGGGCCAAATATCCCATGTGGGCGAATAGCAGTAGTGAAGAAATTGTTGTCCGGGTCATTTGCTCCCAGCACTTCCTGTAGAGGAAAAAAACATAATCAAATTAAGAGAAAAGGGCTGGAAAGAAATGGCTTAGCAATATATATCCCTAATTCCATCATTAAATAGGGTAGAGGTTCACAATTAAAATGTAAACAACTGAAAAATAATCTGCCAAACAAAAGCTTTATTTAAACTAAAACTAGTATTATGAATTCTAAAAGCAGAGCAGATGCTAGTGATCTGCAAATGTCTGAGGTAGACCATTTGGATGCACTTTTTTTTTAAATACTTTTTAACAAAAATATTTTGAGTTTAGGGCAAAAGAATTAGCTAACCACATGCTATTAAGGTGGCATGCCCTTGACACTGTCTACCTCCATCTTATCTTGTTTTTCCCCAGAAACTTTTTGACAATCCTAACAGAAACACATGCCCATTGCCATTATTGCCATTAGTATTAGAATGAGAGACTTTCTGTTGAACCAGAGATTCTGGAGAACAACAGAGATCTGTCTGATGCTGAAGAGTCTGTTGTCCTTGTCAGAGCATGTCCTATTTTAGGGATGTCATTTAGAAGCATTAAGAATAATAGTGTTAAATCTATCATGACAAATACCTTCTCCTGTAAGATCTTTGTTTCTGTGTAATAGTCAATAGGTTTTTTTGCATAAGGGAGGTCTTCTGTTCCATTTTTTATGTCTGTGCCCTCAAAAACTACACTGGCACTGCTAGTTAACACCAGTTTCTGCAAGAGATGTGAAAGAAAACAGTTGTTTGAAAACTGACAAAAAAAATCGTTATTTACAGAGTGCGAGTAAAGACAGTAATGCTTAATTAATTGATTCTAAGGAGAGAACAACTTATGTTCTTTTAGACTTGGCTTAACTTAATATCTGAAAATTCAGGTACAAAAACTCCCACATTTTCAATCGATGTGATGACAGAGTTGCTACTACCTAAAGCAGACGAAAGAACAACTTTTGCCTGAAAGAGTAAGAAATCTTATTAAAGTAGTGACAAAACACTTCAGAAGCAGATAAATACACACTTCAACAAGCTTCCAGTGCAGTCAGTCAAGAGGAAAACATCTCCAGGGAAAACTGAGTGCCCACTTGACTTGACACATTTTAACAATTCACATGATGAGTGCTTTTAAGACACATCTGTTCACCTTTACAATAACAATACCGTGCTAGATGAAACCAAAAAGGGATTTTGATCATGGATGTTTTTGTTGGATAATACTGTACCCTAGAGGATTCAAAATGGGAAGTCAGTGATTCATTTGAATAATCAGAAACTTGGGGCTATTAAACAACGTTGCAATAAAGATGAGTGGATCCAACAAGTTCCAACAAGACTTTGCTCTTGCTCTGACAGTGTCCATACTAAGGAAGGAGGTAAACACTACACAGCCCATTTCTTACAACTTATTACATGAGAATAAAAACTGCAGGCTGAGGGTCCTTTATTGTGTGTACCATTTAATTCTAAATATTATCAACTCAAAACTTGTATATGGACATTACAAAACATATGCTTTGCAAGTAAAAAAGTAACATTTCTTACCCAAGTAAGGGACCTTTACATATACCGTGCTTCAAAATTTGATAACAACTCAAGCGCTATCAGGAAAAAAAAAGGAAAAAAAGACCCACAAGAAAAACCCCACATGCCTGAACAGCATCCTGTTTTCCTCTGGCTTTTACAAGCAAATGACTTTCTAAATTGAATTATATCAAGACTGACACACAAACGTGTTCCTTCTCCATAACACATCAAAGAATTCACACAGTAATAGATGCCATGAATACTTCTACCGCAGGAAAAACCTATCTTTACAGTTGGCCCTTTATTAAAGGCATGAAAGAATCCACTTGTCAGTCGTTCTGCCTTGGGGGAATTCCCAGGTGCCTAGTATGACAGATTCTAATGGATGTTTTTCCTGCAGTGAGGGAAATTGAGATGTGCAGGTTTTCTGTGACCAGCAGGGATAAAGCTTACATCAGACTCTCAGTGGGATACCAACACTCTCTCACTTCTCCTTATTTGCATGGAACAAATAACAAATTCAGCATCACTGAAAGCTTTGCCCTGCTATCAAAGGGACTGAAATTGCTCCACAGTTCAAAAGCTACAAAGTCACATGGGCATCTTATAGTCCCCACGCACTTTCCTGCCCTTACCGACACTCCAGCTTCTTTGCAGGCTTCAATGACTGTTTTGGTTCCCATAAAATTCACCTTGTAAAACAGTTCCCTGTTGTCACTGGAAGGTGCTGGGGATGCACAATGAAATGCCACTGACACTCCTTGCAAAGCTGGGAGCAAGGCCTAGAAGACACATGTTAAAGACAGCAATGAAACAGCAAGAACAGAGTCTACTTGGAGAGAAGGAAGCGTATAAAACACGGTTCTTTTTCTCATTCAAATTTCAGATCATGTTCCTTTCACAAAGGTGAGCAGCAGGAATGGGATCATCTCTGCAGGACATTTTCACAAAGTCCTATCCTTTTTGCTAGGCAAAATTGCACCGCATCTTTTCCTTCCAAAGAGGAATCTCAGAATTTTTTGAGACCTAGAAGCTATCTAGATAGCTATTTCCAGGAATCTTAAAGGTAGATATGAGACCCAAGACAGGAGATAGAAAATCTAGTATACAGCAGATTTAACTTCTGAATATACTCTTGCACTGCATTTTTGAGATGACTGCCATGAAACTGAGATGCTGTATCTCAGTATGTGGGGCCTCGCCTCTTCATTTGGATACAAACATTTTTGCCACAGCTCACATACGAAACTGAGTTCAGGCATAAGTCTCCAAGAGGTCTTTACCTGTCTTAACTGTGAAAAATAAAATAATACCCCCTGCCGTTCTCATGCCACTGAGATGAGCTAAGACAGCACCCACATGAAATTACCAACAGGGACAGTAATCAGGCTGCATAACTGAGCTCACAGTAATAGAAATCATAATACACAAATAAGTTTTGTTCCTGTCAGCTTCAAGCAGGCCTCAGATACATTTGTTTAAATATTCCACTGAAAACTTTAGAGTTGCTGACTTCACTGAGAAAGTTGAGGGGAACAATATATAGCCACATACCCGCTTAAAACCTGAAAAGCTTGGTTAGCTGTTTGAATGAGCATTTAACAGACATCCCTCCCATCTACCCAGCTTCATTACTGTTATTAGTTTGTACCTCTTTGTTGCAGAGATCTCCCAAGAAAAACTGCACCTTCTCATTCTCGAAGCCCTTCCGAATATCAAACACGTTGACTGAATAGCCTTTGTCCAGGAGCTGCTCCACCATGTGCTGCCCTAAGAATCCCGAACCACCAATCACTGCACACTTCCTACCAGCCTGTAGAGACAGCAAAGAAGAAAAACATCGTAGCAAGCAAGTACACCAGAAAAAGACTAAACTTTGATCCAAACTTTCCAAGATCTTATGGGTTAGAATTTGGCGCAACCACAACTGCTAAAGTTGGTAACTAGGTTGATTGAAGGAATCTAAATTCAGATATCAAAAGCCTTTTCAAGTATGTCTGTACCATACAGGTCCACTTTACCAGTAACTTGGAGTTCAGCCTCGACGACCTGCTGGTTTGTATTTCGGCACGATCGTGCCACAAAATGAACTGGCTCACCAGCAGCAAAGAGAAAGAGGACTGACTGCAAACAATTCTGCATTGCTGGTAAAGTAGAATTAATTCAGTCACACAGCATGAAAGCCATTCCAAGCAATGTGAAACCAGGGCTCCTCCAAACCAAGAAAGCAATCAGGTGAAGTCAAAGCTTATCCTTTTTTATTAGTCATTTTTTTTACTTCCTTCTCTTAGAAAGCTTATTAAAATCAATAGCTAGATTTACTAAATAACAGAGTCTGATCTGGTCACTCATCTAATTAGAACAAATCTGGAAACCTTACCAGCAACAGAGAATATCCAAGCAATGTTCTTGCAAAAAGTCTGGTACAAAGCCAGCTTTGTCCTGGTTGGAAATAGATTTGCCTCATTGTTGATAGATGAATTTCACCTCTGCTGTTATTTTATTGAGTTGAAGGGAATTTTAACAGAATGGAATTATACAAAGGCTGTAAGTATTTGAAAAAATCCAAATGCTACATCTTTAAACAAAGATCTGCTGAGAAGTATCAGTTACCCATTGATATCTCGTCCAGAGATGAGAAAAGTGCTTGTTCATTCACATTAAAATACAACTTGTTATGTGGGATGGCACAACTATACTCTAATTACAAATATCACAAAAGGGAAAAAAAGTCTATTGTGTTGACCCAATGGTCCATATGGTCCTGAATTCTGTTTGGATAGTTGCAAGAGAAGAGAACACGCCAAAAGAGCATTAAACTCTTCTGCAGTTCACTCTCATTGTACTCCCCCCAAATCCACAAGAAATTGTATTAGAAGTGACAGAAAAGACAGCACTGTCTTTTCCTTTTAGCATCCATTTCTGGACCTCCATGTACTTGTCTGACTCCTCCTTGACCTGGCTGGTCACGTCTATCTCTACAACATGTAGGTCAGCTAATTCCAGAAACTCACTACCTGAATATGAAGTAGTCTGTTATCTTTCTTAGGCCCATTTCCTGCTACCAAGTGCTCCCTAGTTTTAATATCACAGGATTCAAGAGGTAATTGTTTTATATCTGCCTTCCTCGTCACCTTCCTGATTTTGTAAACTCAGTCACATCACTCCGTCTACCAGTTTCCTTTCCACACTGAAGAGCTTTAGCCTTTTTAGTCTCTCCTCCCAAGTTAGTTGTTCCATTCCACTGATATTTTTACTTGCCTTTCTTTATAGTCTTTCATATTATGGCATGTTTTTCATAAATTGGGAATACCAGGACTTAGGATACACAGTCTTGGCATGCAGCACCACTTAGTGTGTAGTTAAATGCAATTATACAGTGGCAAAATAAAATGATGCCCTCTATCTGGCTCAGGGTCTTAGAACCATTTTCTAGAACTGCAGATTAGTACTCCAGGTTCTTCTGTAGGACAGTTTGAGCAAGTAAAGCATAAGATTCTAATGTGATAAAAAGCAAACACAGTCAAATAATCTTTAGTGCGTGTTTATAATATGAAATACATAGTATGCAGACCCCTTTTGCAAGTACTAAATAAACCAAGTCAGACCAGAATCAGTGTAACTGCAGCTAACATACTGCTGCTCCTAGACCA
Source organism: Crypturellus tataupa (assembly GCA_034781795.1). NCBI lineage: Eukaryota > Metazoa > Chordata > Aves > Tinamiformes > Tinamidae > Crypturellus > Crypturellus tataupa. The sequence continues at coordinate 3,588,295 of JAWLRI010000229.1, forward strand.
ATTAGCCCTGCTAAAAAGCCCAAGGGAAAAGCCAGGCTGCACCCGATTTTTATCCATTTTAGGATAAGAACTACTATCTGCAGTGTTGTGCTATGAAGATAAAACAGCTTGTTTGCGCTTTCTAACACGATACTATCTTCCTTTTTTTGTTTGCTTGTTTTCTAATTATCTGAGATTCACTGGCCTTCTGTAAGCTTAAGAGGAGGTTAGGAGAAAATAGTCCAAGAAGCAAACGTTCCTCATAAACAAGAAATTTAAGTAAAGCAGCAGAACACCTTAATTCTTGTACTTAGTGCATTGCACTACTAATAATGAAGTCTGAAGAGCTCTCCAACTCACAGAAGGAGGTGACAGAGGTCTAGAAGAGGTTACAAAAGTCTAGTAGATAACAAGGACTTCAGCTGGGCTTCTGGGTACAATATGGAATATTGTTTTAATGGATGTAGGAATGACCCTGTTGTAAGGCAATCTCCAGACCTATTGATTTGTCAGCACTGGCAAAACCACTCTTCTTCTTATAGGCTTGAGCATTCCTGTCTACCTATGAAAAATATATATGCATAAGACAAAGTTTCATGAAACAATGTTCAAATGCTCCACTTACCAGTCTGAGGCGTGCAGCCATTTTACAGAGGTTTCACTATAACCAATCAAGTTTCTATAAAAGGAAAGAATATTACTTTATTCACAATACTTGTATCCTACACTGAAGAACATCATTAAGACAAATAATTTTTTTCTTTAAAATTACAGATTTCTAATTACAGAAATTGAAGTGTGAGGCCATTAAGCTTAAAGCAGAAGCATGATAAGAACCAGGTAACATTCCCTGCCCTGCTGAACAAAATAAGCAGCAGAACATTAACAGTAACATTGAATAGTGTTCTCAAAACCACAGTCTGAAAATAAAATACCCCTGACAAAAAAGGTACTATTTTGTTTTAGCTAATATTAGCTTCATGCTTCCTTTAAGCCCAAATCTTTATACTCAGAAACGTAATGGCTGAAGGATGTTAGAAACAATGAAATAATTGAGTTTCAAGCACTCCAGCACCTGCAGCACACATGAAACTCAGCTACTCACTGATACTTGGCAGCAAGGAGACAGGAACCAGTGCTGAGACTTTCAAAGTTATCACACCACAGGCTGTTGGTGCCACCAAAGCTTCATTGAAATGTATTCTTCCTCCCAGAAATAACAAACAAAATTCTCAACTCAGCCAGGATCTTACAGTATGGTAAAGAATGTAAAAACAGAAAAATGTAAGTAGATCCAAATAGACATGCTCTAAAACACACACACAAAATTTACACAGAAACTTCCCATAGTTCTATAGTAATTTAGAAACAATAGGACAAAGTACTGTTTTAAAAAGATGATTCCAACCTCCTTCCTAGCCAGATATTCCCACCATCTCTTCATATTAACATATTGAGGCCAATCAAGGATACAACTAGTTGAAAAATAATCATTTTCTGCCCAACTTGGTCTTCAGTCAGAGCAGGTCCCTGACTCTCTCATCTCCCAGGGCTGTGAACACCACTGACAACATGATGGGAGGAGAACCCGGTGAGTGCAAAGGGCAAAACTGCCATAAAATTACCACTGCCTCGTGCTTAGAAGCACAGAATTATTATGGTTGGAAGAGACCTTCAAGATCAGCGAGTCCAAATGTAACTCTTCAACACCAAGCCTGTTAAATTGTGTCCCTAAGTGCCACATCCACCCGTTTCTTGAGCACTGCCAGGCATGGTGACTCCACCACCACCCTGGGCAGCCCTGACCGCTCTTTACGCATATAAATTTTTCTAATATCTAACCTGAACCTCCCCTGCCACAATCTGAGGGCATTTTCCCTTGCCCTAAGTAGTTATTTTAGATAAGGGACCGAACACACCTCACAACCACCTCCCCTCGGGCAGCTGTGGGGAACGGTAAGGTCTCCCCTGACCAGAACCAGAAACTCGCAGCTCCCTCGGCCGCCCCGCACGAGCCCGCGGCCCCGCGCGCCCCGCAGCCCCCTCACCTCCCCTCACCTGCGCCGCCACCCCTGCGCCTGCGCCACGCCCCACCGCCAGGCCCCGCCCCCTGCGGCGGGCCCGCCCACCGCCACCACCAATCAGCGCCGAGCTTTCCGGTCGGCCCCGCCCCCCTCGGGCTCCGCTGCCCCCACTCCTCCCGCGCGCCTGGGCCCAGCATCGCGCCAGCCGGCTGTGGCGCGCTGATTGGCCCCAGCCTCCCCAGCTGGGCCAATCGCCGCAAAGGAAGGCGGAGCGGTTCCGCCCCTTTGAATCCGCCCCGGCCACGTGCAGGCCCAATAGCCGTCACCCAAGCGCCTCCCGCCTTCAGCTTTCCACCAATGGCAGCGCGGGTTGCCATAGCGACGGCGTAGGGACTCTTACCAATGGCGAAGGGCGGCATTGACAGCGGGCCGGAGCGGAGCTTCGCCGGCGGCGCCGGGATGGTGAGTGCGGCCGGGGCCGGGGCCGGGGCCGGGGCCGGGGCCGGGGCCGG